>JAQGBJ010003426.1:0-12791 GCA_034698345.1 Sphaeridia pumilis | reverse complement strand
ACAACTGATGTTGTTGTAGGGGTAAAAAAGCTTGAGTTGCTTGGTAACCATTGATTAGCTCCGCGTATTTATCCCTAAGAGTTTTAAAGTTATTTTATCCGTTGAGTAACATCCACCGCAATACAACTTTTTAACAATAATTTTTCTATCCGCGTCCGCACTTTTGCCATTAATTCCATTTGGAAAACCGTTTTTAATTTTTATATGCTTGTTTTCAAAAAACGCAGCATCTTATTTACTCATTAATCATCCAAAAGGGGGCGTGTATTATGGTAAAAACAGCGACTAATTTCGTGAACATTCAGATGGTGGCGGAACATTCTCTCCTTCGTACAAAAAGTATGGCATGATTTCGAAACGAATGTCTTCAATATCCATTCTCACTTCTCTAAAATTGTAATGGCTGTAGTGCCTTCCGTAAGCTGCTGGACAACTGCAAAAAATTAAAAGCGTCGGTTTTAGACAACGTTCGCGACCAAATTGTATAGTTTTTGCGAAGCTCACTGGTGCGTTGCTGTGTTGAAAACCGGGATATTGATTTTGGGCACAGCGGGTTGATAGTCTCCGTTGTAGATATAAAAGTCAAACCAAAGCCGACGATGGAATCCGCCCAAGGTTGGTAGGAATCGTCGGAAAGCATCGGGTGCTGAGGACATCTCGATAAAAATTCTGCCCGAGGTTATGAATAAAAATTCAGTTGAGATAACTCATCAAATAAGATTAAATTCCAACAGACAAACTCACAATTCTTCGCCGGAATCTGGGTCGTGGCGTTTGAAGGCTTGAATACCAAAACGGTCATTTTCATCAATGACATGATCAGCAGATTGTATTTTAAGCACGTAGATGGCGTTGGGATCCATGTCCTGATCCAGTTCCACGATCAACGTTTTGTTTTCAACGTTAAAATTGTACTGTCGAACTGGCAGTTCCGGCCAGTTCCAAAATCCGCCCGTTGACCCGTCATACTGTACTAGCTTTGAAACAAGACTGATGAGCACTCAAGCGAAAGCCTACAAATAGTGCAACTTACCGACACTTTTGTTGACGTGTTCCACAGTGGATTTGCGTAGACCTCAATGCGGTTAGTTGGCTCCAGACAACTGAAACCGATTCCAACTAACGCTTGGTAAGCTACATGCACGAAACCAATCGCGATTAGCTTTCTTGTGTCAGGAAAATAAACGCCGCGGGGTATGTGAGATTTACATGTCAGGTCAGTGAAAAACTTACATATTTGGTGACCTCCCCACCTGCTTCCCGGATAATCGATTGTGATGTAACTCATCTGTTCCCTAGGCTGAATGAGCGGGTTCAAGTTTGAAACGCTCGTGTTTTCAGAAAAAGATGATGACCAATCTGCACAATTCTCACAGGACAAGGCAGATGGCGCTGGAATCGCGACACATTCTTGGAGAATCAAGAGAGAGACTGCAAACAGAGGGCTCCAGACTCCCGATTGGGCCAGTGAGGATTTAAGATGCATTTTTCAAATTTGATTCCGAACGATATCAGGACTGGAGGACTTGATCTGAGGTATTATCGTTGACGATGCTGTCTTTTATACACGCGCTTGATTGACTTTGTGCTGACATTGAATTATGCATGAATAAGAATGACAACCAGGTGGAAAATATTTTGTTTCTGAAAACCAGTTTGATGAGCATGATAAATGAACGTAAACACTAATTGTTCTTTTGAATTTAATTCAAGCAGATGTTCATATTTTTGTGATTCCAAAAAGGACGATCATGTAAAGCTGGAAAAACAACTAATTTCCTGGAAAAACATATACAAAAACTGAACACAAAACGGAAATGCGATAGTGTCTGCATCCATAAGCAAGGATTGAAAAAGCTGAAAGCGGTAGGAGCTACTACGTCGACCCTAGGTTCTATCATACGCTAACAGGCGGAATATATATATTAAATTCAGTTTGCTATGAGTCATGAGTATACATCAGGTCCATCAGACCATTAGTAATATTCACTTGTAAGCCAGGACAATACTTACGACCTGGTTGATGAGAAAATCGAAGAAGATGAGCACCGATTCGCGCTCAAATGTCTGAAAGCTACCGACTTGTATGCCCTTCGTCGAAATCGAACAAAGACTTCGTTCGAACATCGAACGTTGAGTGAAGTCACGGCGTGGAAGCCTCATGAGCTCCAGCTTTGCTTTTTGAAGGCCGTCGCTGACTTGGTAGCCGCGGTAATAAATCATAGGATACACAGATGGCGCCACGATGCTGACATAGAACATTAAAACGGACAGAATCAGATTGCCGTTAAAAGGCACCAGAATGCTGATGGATATTGCGAAAATGCCACAAGTCAGACTGGCGGATTTGATGATGAAAATGATGGTTGTGTTGCCCGAATTGAAGATTCGAAGGGCAACCACAAGTTCCGATAGCCTTTGCCAAATTTGCTGGAGTGGAACAACCGACGCGTGCTCCTTGGAACTGTAAATGATTTCAGTAAGTCAAGGCACGAAGCTAACTCTCAATTTTAATAAAGTTGCGCTACCTTTGAATGAATTCCGTCATTTCGCTACACCATGTTTCCAGAAACATGATGTGAAACGAAAGTGCTAAAAACATGGTTCCAGCGCAGATGATAAGAGACCAGTAGTCAAATAAAGAAAAAACTGCGACCAACGCGTAGTACAACCATCCATCGGTCAAAAGACCTTCGTCGTAAGCCAAGGTCAAAATGAATCGGAATTGAATCATCATATTCGGATTCAAAGCAACGAATGTGCTAAACATGACATTCATAAAACAAACCGAGGGTGGAAAAAACAGTAGAAGCAAGGTTATGAGTTTCGGAGCGTCAACCATTGATTTATATTTGAGGATCAAGTTCCATATCAAGGCTAAACTTTCAAGGTTGCCGTTTAGTGGCAAGAATCCACAGAAACAACCCACAAGTGATCCAAGCAAACCGAGCAAATACATGGAAAAGAACAGTGGGTCCCAGAACCCATCGATGGTCAAAGTTAGGACGACAGCAACGGCGATGATTACAGTGCGGAGCAACATTATCGTTAGATTGCACTCCCAAAAGAGGCGCTTCCAACGAGACTCGCTCACCGAAAGTCTTCCGTCTTCGACAGTCACAGGGACACCGAGGTATTTCGAGCAGTTCTCGAGATACGTCAGATTACTCGACACAGCCGTGTCGAAGGTTGCCGAAGTCAACTTTGCTCGCGCATGCGCGGCACGGATCAGAAAGCGTGTGGCTGCCTTCTTCAGATTCCGGCTCATCTTGAGTCAATTGTACTGGATCTTTTTTACTTGATAACTCTACTAAAATGTCGAAGGTCAAAACTTCAAGAACTTGGAAGTTTGCTTTCAAAGGCAGGAATGGTCACAGTTGTGAGCCAAAGGAGACACACACACGCTGCATCGATCGGAAGTTTTTATTATACACTCTTGTAATTGCAGGTATGAAACGTTCGAAATTCAGCCCGTTGGTGTGCAGCTTGGGCTTGTGCGAAAAACAAACCAATTTAACCGCTCACAGTTCGCCAGTTGATGGACAAAAGGCGGAGTTTTAATACGTACCTGCTAAGAGCGAGTGGAGCCAATCATAAAGAGCCACGTCGACTAAAAGCGTTTTTACATATACCCTGCTCTAATTACAGGTATGAAACGGGCTGAATACGGGATAAAAGAAAAAATAATTTTCTGACTTTCACGTGAATATAGAAGGTCAAGCTCGCCTTTTCCGTGTTCTGCAAGCTGTCGCCATGAAATTAAAATCGTTAATTGCATGACGTGTGCAAAATGTCAAAACAGGACTTCTGCGGTACGGGAGTTTCAAGCTCGATATTTAAAAAACAAACGATGCTTGAATGCGTTGAGTAAGTGTGATAGACGAGCAATAATTTGTCTTCAACATCAAAACCTGGAAAATCAATTTGCTTTCTCCAAGTTTTCCACGTTTTTTACATGTATTCATATTTAAATTGTATATATTTGTTGGCTTGGCTTTGTTGCCCGACTAACTTAGGCTAGTAAGAACAAAACAAAAGAGAAAACTATCCTTGACTTTTACTTGTAAGCAAGAACAATGCTCACGACTTGATTGATCAAGAAATCCAAGATTATTAGAACCGATTCGTGCTCGAACGATTCGAGTCCGCCAACCTACACGCCTTACGCCGAGACCGAGCGAAGTCTACATTGAACCTCGAAAATAGTCCTTCAAGACTTCTCGAAGCTCCAACTTGGCATTCTGATTAACGGATAGACAAGTGGCGCCACGACAATTATACGCAAGTAGGTTTATTCCGGACGCCGGACACTCCTCATGATCAGCTTCGGTAAGTCGGAGCGGTATAAAACCATTGTAAATTGGGACATTTTTCTATTTTTACGCTTACTTTTTCCATGTTTCTTAAGGCAGCCATCAAAACGCGTGCATGTGTTTAATTGTGCCTTTCGAATAATAATTTTTCCCACGGCCAAAAATCAGAGGTGGTGTGAGCCAGATCGATATTGACTTTTATTCCGATTCTAGGAAATTTGGTCAACATAATAACGGAATACAAGATTGAGTCTTACATTACAGGTTAAAAGGCAATCGACACAAACTAACTGAATAAAGAAAAAAATTAGTATTTAAATATAGGCTGCATATTTCATCATATCATCTATCATTCAGCTTCAATACATTTACATTAATCGTTCAAAACCTTATACCAAAGCGGCATACAGCTCGCCAAATCATGCTTCACAAACCAACTTCGATGTCAAAAACCAGCAACCCGGCCTTCCTTACTTGAAAGCCAAAACAATTCCAATTACAGTACGAAATACAAAATCTAGAAACAAGACTACAGATTCGCGTTCAAACGTCCGAATCCTTCCCACCCAGACACCCTTGGTTGACATTGCAAGAAGTTTGCGTTGCATCATCGGCGAGACTATGACAGCACGACTGCGCATCATTTGCCGCTTAACTGTCTCCAGCTGAATTGCAACAGAGGGCGCTTTGTAGTAAATGACTGGATAACAGGCAGTTCCCATGATTCCGCCGTACAAAATCACAAACGCTACAAACAAGTTCTTGACTTCGAATAGAGCTACAGCAGAAAGACAAAAGACACTGAAGCAGATGATGCCGATTTTGAAGACGAAAATGACGTCAGCGTTGCCAACATTGAAGATCCGCAACGATACAACCAAGAGCTGGAGTCTTTGCCACAGTTGTTCTACGCCCTCTATGGCAGATTTTCGATTTTCCCAAAGGCCTACACAAAAAAAATCTTCAATCTCAATGTCTCTTCAAATGCCTACGTTCAAGTATATACCTGCGGACAAGTCGATCAATAGCCGCCGACCACACTTGCAGAAACATCATCTGAGACGTGAGAATCGACAACGTGAGGACAGTCCGAGGAGTCAAAGTCAAAGCGTCCAAAAATATAGCCGCAGCCCTGAGACCCACGTAAAGTCGCTCATCGGTCAAGAGGCCTTCGCTGCGGGCCCAGTAAATTACAAACTGGAACTGCGCAGGCCATTGAGGGTTCTAAGCCAACAAGCAGTTTGTGAGGAGCATCGTCAAGTGCGTTCCTGGTACAAAGACGAATAGGAACAAATGCTGCACCTTGAACTGGTCTACTGCAGCCGAGTACCGCCAATTAAAGTTCCAAACAGAAACGCATTCTGCCCAATTCTTTTGCACGCAAAATGATACAAATACTGCCAACGAACAGGCAACAACTAGAATGAAGTGCATCGGAGCGAAAATTGGGTCAAAGTAGCGCTCGGTACGGAGAGAATAGAAAAACGTCCAGTTTATCAGCGCTGTTCGAGCGACAGCTAGAGCTGCGCGCAGCGCCCAGTGGAGTTGCTGTCTCAGAGTTTGAATAAGAGACTGGCGCTTTTCTCTTGTTCCGGCTGATTTTGAGTGGGAAGCCGTTGAATTTGGCCAGATGGCGTAAGAGGCGAAGGTTGAGAAATACAGCGTTTCCGTAGGATTTGAAGTATGATAACTTCATTTTCAAAGTTTCTTTGTTTCTGTGTTTATCAGAAAGCGGTAACTTATTCCGTCCGGACTTAAGGACGAGATTAGCTGCGGATCTTTTGCAAGTCTTTGAAAGCTTTTCAACTCGGTTCCGAACCAAAACTTCGTGGAGCGTTCGCTAACTTGTCAAGGACTGAAAGGTATATTTTAGTGGTAAAACCTTAGCCGATTCTGTTGGCCAATGAGACAATAAAATCGTCCAATCAAATTGAGATGTCAGGAATTCGGAGCCATGATTGAAGCTTCCGAGCGTATCGACGTACGTACAGTTGACAGTTTGGCAGCGCAATTGGTATTTTAGATTGATTAATCGTTGCTTGAGCTTTGCTCATTGCTCATCGCTCATCTTTGAGACATTCTGTGTCACTCAATAAATTCAAACGTCTTCCAGTTTCATCAAAAATGAAGTAAACGAAGTCAAAATACATGCAAGCGTGATTAATCAAAAGTTCTTATCGTCTGAGTTATGATTGACGGCTTCATCGGCAGTGAAGCCAGTGAACCTAATTGTTGATGATACTTTTGAGTGCAACCCAATTTGTATTTGTATTAGAGGTAGGCTTGAACATATGAAATGTCTAGACCAGCCGACTGTGCCTAAGTACAAGTGCAACCCAAACATTCACTTGTAAGCAAGAACGATGCTTACGACCTGGTTGATCAGGAAGTTCCAGAAGATGAGCACCGACTCGCGTTCGAACGATTGGAAGTCGCCAACCTGGACGCCTTTCGTTGAGACTGCGGCGAGTCTTCGTTCGAACAGCGTGTCCAGCTTGTTGCCACGCGGAACTTTCAGGAATTCCAACTTTGCTCTTTGAAGCCCTGCACTGACGTCATAAGCACGGAAGTACACCGTTGGATAGAGCTGTGGCGTCACGACAATCAGGTAGAACCAAATAGCTGACAAGGCGAAATTGGCGTCCATCGGCATCAGAAGGCTGGCGGATAGCGCGAAGATGCCACCAGTAAGACTAGTAAATTTGACCATGAAAACGATTGTTGCGTTGCTCGAGTTGAAGATCCGAAGGGCGACCAGCAGCTCAGAGAGTCGACGCCAGATTCGGAACATTGAGACGAAAGACCCTCCTCTAGTTGTTGAGCTGGAAGAAGCGTTCAAGTTAGTACTTACGAACTAACAACGGAACCATTCCGCGTATTTTACCTTTCAATGAGTCCATCGATTCCGTTGCGCCAGGTTTCCAAAAACATCATGTGAAATGTGATTACAGACATCATTAAGGCCGTCATGACGGAGATTGTCCAGAAGTCGAGGAAAGAGCAAACGAAGAACAGCGCATAATACATCGAGTCATCGGTCACGTGACCTTCGACGCGAGCCGTGGCCAAGATGAACCGGAATTGGATCCCCCAGTCGGAGCTTAGCGCAATGAAGACGTTGTACAACAAACTTGCAAACAAACCCGACAGCGGAAACATCCGGAAAAGCCAAACGAGAACTTTCGGAGCTTTCACAGTCGATTTGTGCTTAACAATGAGATTCCAGGCCAGGATGAAACCTTTGACGTTGTGCGTGAGAAGAGAAATTCCACAGAAGCAACTCAGATTAGTGGCAATCAGGTCGATCAGATACATCGGGAAGAATAGTGGGTTCCAGAAACGGTCGAAGGTCAAGCTCAGAATCACGACGTTGAAACCGAGAGCCAAGCGCAGCAAAATTAGAATTTGGCTGCAGATCCACACGAAACGCTTCCAGCGAGACTGGGTCACCGAAACCGCTTCGTTTTTTATCGTCACTGGGAAGCAGAGGTATTTGGAGCAATTGTCGAGATACGCCAAATTACTCGAAACAGCCGCCTCGAAGGGAGTTGACGTCGACGAAGTTTGGGTTGCTCGCGCATTCGATGCGCGGTTTCGTATGCGCAGAGCTGCTCTTTTGAATTTCCTATTCATTTTTATTCGACTGAATCTGATCGAACGACATTTTGGTCAAGTTTTACGAACAATTTTGATGTTTGAGTTTGAAAATGACAACCTGAAAGCTTGCAATCAAAAGAAGAAATGAACATGGCTGGCAATAGGAGGAGCCGAGCAAAGGCCACGTCGACAAAAGGTGACGTCTTTTAATTACAGGTATAAAATAGGAAAAATATATAATTACTAAACTCAGCTTGCTTTGTATGCCCTTTAAACGTGCGCATTAAAAGCGAGGAGTTTTGGAAATTGTATTCCAACTTGATGGAATAGGCGGAGTTTCTTGGATGTATTTGCTCCAATATGTGAAGTAATTCACATTCATTTTACCCGTGTGCAAGAGGAAACTTTTTTCCAGCTTGACTGACTTACCGGTAATAGCAGTGAAGAACTGTGGAAAATTAAAATACTTTTCTATTTTTACGTTGAAATTGAGGTATTCCACCCGCCCTTTCCGTGTTCCTTTGAGCAACCGATTAAAAGACATGCACCAGTTTAATTGCATTTTCAAACCAATAGGTGTTTTTCAAGGCAAAAAAATTGAAGGTTACTGTGTGAACCATATCAATATTTGACTTGTGTAATTCAAGGAAATTCGGTTACCGTTTAACCGTATGAATTTTACATTACAAGATTACATTATATATTACAATTTTACGTTGTCCGGCAGAACTGAACTCAATGAAAAGCATGACAATAAAGGCTCTAACTAACTAAGTAACTAACTAGAATTCATGTGAACTGATTCTTGACAGAGCCGGGTTCGATTCAAGTGTCTATTATATACTTGCAGCAAAAAAAATTAACACTAACTCTAAAAACAATGAACAGTAGAGAAGAAACGCCGGTTTTATACCGTATCATTCTTATCGTATCATTTCTTGCTCCACAAGAGCTTTCCAAGTCGCCACAAGCTGTTCGAGAAACCGCTTTCCACAACAAACACCAACAAAGCTACCAAATTGCCGAAACCGAATAAAGCAAAGGATGCCATTACGTGGCTGCTGGTCAACTCGAGTGATTCCGGTTGTTTGTGGACCTCACTTTGGTCATTAGCAAGGACGTCTCCATGCGTACCAAGGAAGTCTGGCAAAATCGGCTTGTATTTTGACGCCAAATGCTGCTGCAAATATCCGGTAATTCCGGATGCTGTCAACGACTTGAACTGCCGAATCATCCATTGAGCAGCGGGAGCTCGTTCTTCCAAAGCCGGGACAAAGATTTTGGAATTTTTCAAAAAACTCGGTTTAATGTCTATATCCCCCGTGTAGACAAATCTGCTAATTTCCTTATTCTGATGCATCAGTTTTCGAAAGAAGGGCCAATAATAGCGGAGTTGTGAGCGCGGGAGAAAGAAGGCGATCGGTTCTCGGCGTACTTGGTCACAGTAGGGACATTGGATCTCCTCCTGCTCGCCATACGCAGATGCAAGGAACCTTTCAAGTCCGATTTCACCGCACAGATAATTAGCGTTTCCAAACGCAGGTAGTCGAGCATCCAAATTCCACTCTCCACGTGAGAAGAGACTATAATCACAAGTTTGCAAACTGAGGCCGTTTTGAATATTGTGGCATTTTTCAACATTGGAATACACAAATCGAGCGTAGTCGTTATTATAGAACATAAAGTTGATCCCCGTGGGGATTTCGGAACAAGACACCTGAAGTTCGGGGTCGATTTGACCCAAATCCGTCGAAGAGTTGCATTTTTGCGTGCAGTCATAGCTGTTGACCAGCACCAAAAGTCGAATCGAGCTGTTGCCAAAATCTTGGTAGTTGGTCAACCGAGATTTCCAAAGTTCTTTGGCGGTCATGAAGTTGGCTCTCGTCATGGACTTGTAGCCGTTGTTGATCAAAATGAGCATGAATCCGAAGGCCATCGATAGTAAAAGCAACACTGGTTTCGACAAAACGCTTCGAAATTGGAGCTTCGGAGGGTCGAAGGTCCATTGGTCGATGAGCGCCGCCATCGAAGTTGCCACGTGGCAACCAAAGTTCTTCAACGGGCGACCCGCGCCGAAATCGACCAGCGTACCAACAACCGCCACTCCGAAGACGCTCAGCAGTGTCAAGAGCCACGTCATGGAATCTTGCGCATCGACGAGGATTCCAAAGAAACTTTCCGCTTCGTAAGCGTTGAACACCTGATCGTTGGTTATGAACGCATAAAACTCATCCACGGATTCACCCGCAGGGAACATCCTAGGGTCTGCAGAGAACCAAACCGGCGACGTGGAATGAAACCGTCTTCCGCCAATTTCTGAATAGTTCACAACGGGCAACAATGAACTCCATTGGATCAAAGCAGCAAACCGTTGCTGATTCCAGTCATTGTTTGTCTCGACAAGGTGGTCGTAGACAGCGATTGGATTAATTGAACGGATGATTAGTGACAATACCGCGGAAAACGTGGGATCCATGTACGGAAACTGTGGATGGGGGCTCCAAACCGTAAGTTTTCCATTCTCAAAGTCATCGTCCAAACGCCAATAGAGGGCGCAAGAGGTTTTTTCGCAGGCTTCGTACTTCAGTAACTGGGCCATCAAAAATTTGTCGCCCAAAATTGGCAAACGTTGCGCGAATTCCATCTTCAATGTGCTGAATCCATCTGAATCCACGAGAAGGACATAAGTCCGCTGACCCGCAAATACAGAAGCCAGAACGCCAAGATAATGCGGGGAAACCTTCAAAAAATTGATTTCTGAAAGAGCCGGCAGGAGGCGTGCAGGACTGAAGAAAATGTTGATGTGGTGGTAAAGCCGAATATTTTGAAATAAAAAATTTCGCTCAAGATGCTCACTACTGAACATGGTTCCGTACAAAGCAGCCTGGAAGAGGAAGAGCGCTTCGAGCGGTGTCAGCAGGGTTGTGTTCGAAGGATTTGAAATGAGCGCCAAGTTGACGTAGCAACGTAAGTACTTGGCCACCAGTAGTTGACCGCCGGCGCGAAATTCAAAAGTACTGTTGTCAAGGGCCTGGGACGATTGCTGGACTACTATGTGTTTTGTGATGAACACGACTGGATTCCGATAGATGGCGCTGAGGGCATGGTTGGGCCAGCCGGGATACACCAACAACTGACATTCGGTCAGTGATGAAAGGACGAGAGGTAACGGAATATCTTCGAAAGTGCTTCTTTCAGAAACAGACAATCGAGCTTCAGAATTTTTAATTTGCTGGAAAAATCCCCATGATGTCAGCAGCAGAAACGGCAAGTGTCTTGTGTTCATTTCGAACAAACTAGGAGTTCGATGCGATGCCAAAATTTCGACAGTTTTTCAGCTCTAGGTCGTGGCGATTGGCACTGGAGAAAGTTCTATTTCCATGGTTTCAATCAGCAATTTGTTCAGGTGCAACTTGTTCGCCTCTTTTCATTCTCCGTTCTTGAGAAGCAAGAGGCATAACGATGGATTTTACATTAAAACCATTGGAGTTTCCCACTCAAAAATGCTTGAAAAACCGTAGCTCCATGAATCAATAGTCTTCAGTTTTAGTAGATTAAATATGCTCTAAAAACACCGCTCTTCACAAAAATATTAAAGCAACTTGCTGCTGACTGAAGATTTCTCAAATGGATTTTTAATCAAAACTCAAGCGCTTTCAAGTACCTTTTAAGCTAGAAGGCTAGAATGCGAGTCGATTCAAAATTATTTTTTTCTGTCCGCCGCAATTGTGAAATTTCTTTGAAAGCTAACACGGCATAGCGTTCAGTTTCAAGCTGCAAATCTTCAGGGAATTAACTAATTAATTATACCCATAACTGAATTCCGTCAAAAGATTGCGTTGGCGAAAACGTTTTAAAGCGACTTGCTGGTGATTTATGGGAAGACTTATTCAAGTTTAAATTTAAGCAGTTCAAGTCGAACCACACTTCAAAATGTTTTAGGCTCTTGTAAATGAAGATGAGTCGTTGAAGGTTTGTGGTTGAGGCATCACGCTTTCTCAGTAATTTTTTTATTAAAAACGTTTGATCGGGTTTGAAAATGATCGAGCCAAAAAAGCGCTCAAGGTATATAGGCTTTCCATATAGTTTTATGCGCTGCGAAGGTCAAAAAAGACTTTAGCAGTTCTCTACACTTTGCTGACGTACAAAAAGTTGTATTTGAACAAGAGACTATGCAATTACCGACTAAACGAATATCAGAATTATAGCCACCTGTCTTAATTGCGCAGTTCGAAGGCAACTATTTATTTTTCCAACTTTTCGAGGTGATGGGTATATAATTATCGAACTCCAATTCTCTCCAGTTTTGGAGCTACATTTACAACCGAGTTTATTTAAACCACGCCTTTTTCTTATAAACGCTGAAACTAAATTGCTAATTTCGGTCTATTTTCTTCGAATTTTTGCGCTCTCGCATTAACAAAAATTGAAGTGACCTGAAATTCGAATATATTCTCTGCCTGCAAAGGGTCATTCGCAATTCGTTGAAATTGCGGCGAGTCTTGGTTCGAACAGCGAACCTATCTTCAGTGTTTCTTTAAAAGCGATTAAAAGCAATTAAAAAAGCGTGCATCGGTTTAATTACATGTTCAGTTCAGATCATAGTTGTTTTCCGTGGCAAACAAAATTAGAGGTTGCGTGAATCAGATTAATATTTGATCTGTACAATTTGAGGAAATTCGGTCAGCTGTTTAATCATATATCACTTTGAATTTTTTCTTACGTGTAAAAATACTTAATCAACTTTGGGAGAATGGAAAATCTATAACGAAAAATGAATACCAAGAAATACTAAAAAGAATACCAGTCTTAACAAATACAGCTTTCTACGTTCACTTCTCGTTCATAAGTGCAGCAATTAAGTTTAATTTTGTAGTTAAT
>JAQGBJ010003425.1:0-12794 GCA_034698345.1 Sphaeridia pumilis | reverse complement strand
AATCCCATCATCTTTATACTAATTGGAGTGAATCTACCTCGCTGTCTCGTTGCCCATGATTAATGGGAAAATGCTGGCTTTATCAGAAAACGGTTATTGGCTCCCAACAAGCAAGCTCGCCAATATGGCAAAGGAATCGAGAAATATTAAAGCGCGCTCTTCTTGTACCGCCGCATGTTTTCTCGTACTTCGTTGAGGTATTCAACTTCGACCTCAGCGCCGCTGGAGCTTGTTCTCCTGTCTTGCTCTTGGCTCAGCATTTCCGCCTTCATAAACCATACACACGTCACATAATATAATTCAAACTCTCTTCTCTTATCGCTGTATCGACAAAATTTGAAATTGGCGCGCGCGCAAATTTTAAAAGCGCGGGGGGGGGGCTTTTGTCGAACATTTTTACGACTTTAACATTTGTGCCTATCTGACCCTTGCGAAGCCACGGCTGTTGTTTATCACTTTTGCGGTTGCAAAAATATTCTCATCCCATCCGCAGATAAGGTTAGAGAGCAGGAAAAGGAAGGCGACCCCACATCCTACAGATATTTCGATTTTCTACGGACATCAATAATTTCTTGATAATTTGATGCTTTTACAAAAGCTTCAACTCTGACTGGACTCCAATAAGGCACCTGCTGTCTGTCAACCTTTTGAAAGGAACCAAAGTTTATTACATGGAAAAGCAATAATAATTGGAAACTCTATGGCTTTTCAAAACGTCTCTTGGATATTGCTCCGACACGCCGAGTTAAGTAAAGCGAATTTGTGGGGGATTGTAGCCGTGTTCCGGTGATCATTAAATGAAATCAATGGAACTGTGCTCACTGCTCACCCCCAGATTTACCATGTAAATATATACGAGTTCGCTAGGCGCCCCCTCTATGCTCCTCTATGCTCCTTATATTAAAATCGATGGTTCCGAACCCGCGCGCTGTAATTCTCTCTCTCTCATCAAAGTGGTTTCTGCTGTATTGTTGAATGTTATTCGGGAATACATAATATATGTGTGGACGACCCTTCTTGTTGTATGCTTATGCGGCGTCAGGATTTGAGGATTCCGTTTGAATCCACGAAACTTCCTTCCAGGATAATACAATGGGCAAACAGGTTTAATGAGGTGTTCCGAATAGTTGCTTCCGATATAGATTTCAATACAAATGCAAACAACAATCCTAGTACTCAAGGCTTTTCAAAGCTTTTCCGAGAAGAAGCCTCGATCTCGATGAAAACCACCCATCAGGATAAGCGGTCAGTGTATCAGCAAAGCGGATAGCTTTATCGGATATTTTGTGCTTTGTAAAAGCCTCGTAAAAGCCCTAGGTTTCAATCAGGTACAGACAGAAAATTTAGGACTGAAGGAGATGCGTCCATAAGTGGGCACTTGAAATTTTATGAGGCTCTTTGTGTACTTGTACTTGTAATGATCAGGATTGAGGATGATTCAGGAAGGAAGCAAGGGTTCTGTTGTTGGTTATTAAAATTCTTGACAGGATCAGTAGAATTGATCTCATCTCCAAGTACGTATCTTGAACATGTTCTGAAATGATCTAGTTAAATTATATAAGTAGACATGATAATGATACGGTCTTGTATCTTCCATGTTTTCATGATACTACTTTGATCCGATACAAGATACAGCAGTTAAAGTGTCTGGAGAAACGATGAGTGTCCAGTCGTCGGGTGGAGGCCTGATTTTTTGGAATACGACTGTCATCGTTAAACGAAAGTCGTAAACGAGGCCTGAAATGGCAACTACAATTGTTTTGCTGGAAAAGTGCATTGGAAGCCGTACATTTATATATTTGGTGATGGAGGAAAATACTACAAGGGAGAACCAACCGTTTTTGGTAATCCAAGCGGAACGAAATGATGATTCCTCCTGTCACAAGTTATACTGAGGAAATTATCAAAAGCGGGGCTTTTGTCCAAGCCGGTTGTGTGTGGACTGAACCGGGAATCCGTCGGGGTTGAGCTCTTTGTTGAACAAGGCGATTGAGGAGAGGACATTTGTTTTCATAGGCGAGAAGCAGTACAAATGCAACAAATGTATCGGAGGTTTTTGCTCATCTCTTCAAAGTGTCAAGGGAGAGTTGAAAGAGACAATTTCGGAACTTACCCGGGCATTTCATAACGCCTTGGCCCGTCACCCGGCAAATCAACCTTACTTGATCATCAAGCAAAGTGGTTGCTGCACATACTGACGTCCGGGAATTTTCGGGGGGTGGGGGTAGGGGGGTAATGTCGTTTCCCTCATTATGGTAAATACAGCTCGGGGTCGTCTACTATTGGCGGGAAGTTTAATTTTATTTAAAACTTGGCTCTCGACGAGGGGTTAGCGCTTTTTCTCCGAGTACTTTAGTCAGACAAACTGCTGGAACTGTCGAAACTGTCGGAAGGCCTTGAATTACTAAAAAGGCCCTTGTGAATTGGATCATTTGATTACAGATATTTCTTCCCCTTCTTCTCGTATTCTCGTCCACAACGACGACTTATTTCCATGTAATTGAGTGTATATGAGGGATTTGGATTTGCCTTGTAAAGATGTTGACAGTCCCTTGTTCAACTTATGAATATTTCTCGCATTTAAGCCAACCATTTCCTATAGTCCGGCAAACGGCCGGAAACACATCAAACAATGCGTAATAAGCCGCGTAATCTCCGGCGTTGCGTGTAGTAATCAATGGTTGCGTGCCGATTGTTTGCAGAATCAAGCTAAAGCATTGTAGCAGTCAAGTGACACTTGATGTCAGAATTCAGAACTTCAGAATGAACCATCAGAACCTCTTGATAAAAATCGGTCCATCACTCACGCGAGCTAGAAATTTTGGTATAATATTTTCCAACTTCTTTGATCGTAATCAAGAGGCTCATCTTGGGTTCCAACGAGCTTTTGTCAGCTATTTTCTATGGTCGACATTATACAGCTGTTTAAAGCTGTTTTGTAACCGCATTTAGCCTTGCGGTTCTTGAATCAAAGACGAAGCGTGTGTATTTTCTTCAACAAGGTTCAGCGGTTCGGTTGGTTACGAAACACATCTCAGATATTGTTTACACTCAAAAGGCTCTTCGCCCGTATGAGAGTGTCAGGTTTCCACACATGTGGTTACGTTCAACAAGGAGGCCTTTGTATAAAACTTTGGCGGTGTCAAAAAATTCTTATAGCTCAGCGCACCCAATTGGAAGAGCTTTAAAAATAATTTTCAAGGATATCTAGAAGTTGCCTTGCTGCGAAAGAGCCCTCTTGAGGAGCAAAAGTTTTGGTGGTTTGGCCATGACCTAAGCCAAGTGTAGAGATGAAATTGGTCGGAATTGGTCCATCAACAAGGCGGTGTTTCTCTGATATTTTCCTTGATATAATCTTGGGTTGCCTTTGATTTTATTGCCACCTTCAGCATTGTCTTTCCTTGAGAAATCTTGAAACCTTGACGGGTAATAACACCAAAGAAAATTTTCTATTAGCTCTTCTCCTTCTCTTCTTCATCTCTGATCTTATCTCCAGGATTTCTCGAGAATTTCTTCACCTCTTCTTGGTCCAAGAGAACAAATTACGTCATACCATTAAAGCTGAAATCTAGAGCTCTCAGTCAGTTCCAGCTAATAATAATCCTGCAATCAAATCCACCATTGTTAAAGCCTGAATAAGTAGAATACACATGTTGAATCAAGGGTGCTCTCAAAGATCTCGTAAATTATGTTGACTTTGACGACTGGAGAAGAAGAGGATCCTGGAAGAAACTCGGTTAATGAGGCGGACGTAGTTAGTTGTTGTGAACGAGGGACAACAAGATGAAAAGATATTGCAGGATTTCAATTTCTTAACAACAACAGAACGAGATGAGGGGACATCATAAAGCCTTAGCCTTCGTGTATTTATATGGGCCATTAATACCGTCCAAGTATATCTGGAAGAGGAGAGTCCAAAATTCAATGCATTCTCCAGTAGCTCCAGCAACTCCAGAAGCGGTATAGCTTCTCCAGCAGAAATGTTCTCTCTCCCTTTGAATTAATTCAACAGTCTGATCCTGACAATAATATATATGTTTTGAAAAGGGATCACAAATCCAAAGTTTCCATTCTATTCTGTATCCCCTTTCTTGGCTATAGCTACAATACAACCCGTATATTATTATTATTGAACAAGTCGCCTGATTCTGGCTCTATTCTGTTAGAATTCTCATCATCTACTTCTTCTCTACAATTATTATTACTTGGCTGAGGACAAACCATAGCAATGGATTTTGAAATCTACTGCTGCATTTCACTAGCAGATGAGAGATACTATTTCATCCTGCTTTTCTTATTCGAGCTTCTGATTTTGATGTCTTTTCTCTCTCAAGTCTTTTCTTCTTGGTCGAATAATAAGAGGTCCTTTATTTCGATACACACTGTATAGGAGGGTACGTATGTATGTACGACAGCAGGTCAGAAAGGTACGAGGCTCAACCCCCTTAAGATTAGCCCTATACCAAATCTGCAAGAAATTTTGAAGTGAAATTTGAAACTCTAGATTCTAGAATCTAGCGTTAGATTTCTAGACGCAGCCTAGATGTTCCTTTGTTTTGTATCGAAAATCCGTTGATCGATTAATTCATCTTCTAATGCTCTGTTCACGAGGTATTAATGTGTGTAATAAATTCTAGAATCTAGTGAAAATCTAGTTTTGTTTCTAGAGCCGATGCTAGATTCTAGCGAAGCCATTTCGGTGGTGGTCAGATAGATTTACATCATAAATAACACCCACACAAAATCCCTATGGACAGCTAAAGCTAAATGCAACGCGGCATTATCTAGAAAATGTAGAAATTCTAGAATCCGATGGTCTAGCCCAAAACCATAGAAACTTCTCATTAGAGCTAGACTCTTCTAAACTCTGCTTGTATAACTAAAACAAGATACACTCATTTGCTTTCACAGCCATTGCAAACATAAACAAAAGGCTGAAGAGTAGTGACACAACTGTCACATTTCTAATAGCGTCGTCTTCTAGAACTAGAGTTTCTTCTTCTAACGGATAAATTCTAGAAACTTTTGGCTCTAAAAACTACTTTCTTCTTGTATGCTTATCTCAAACTTCTCGTTGTTTACATTCATGTTCCTGAGCTGCTTATATTAGAGAGCAAACTTTAGTTTCGTGTACATTTCTCTAGATTCTAGAAGCGTTTCTAGAGAAAAAGATGCATCTTCCAGGATTTTTTAATCAGCCCACGTTTTTAATTACATCCAGTCATCCATCTCTTTTTGGAGCTTCGGCACCTGTGCACTATTTTAATAGGAGCCTGACCTGAGATTCTAGAAAAATTCTAGAATCTAGAATTCAGTTTCCAAGAAGAGAAGAAGAGTAGGAGAAAGCTAGTTTTCGACTACTTTATTACGTATGCATGAGACCATGTCAACGAAGCTTGTTCACAAGAAAAGACGCGTGTGTTACATGGAATAACAAACTTGATGTTGTTTGGAGAGCGGGTAATATTTTTGAATTTTTAAAAAGCCCGCGGAAATAGAGCCTAGACGCTAGAGCTTTCACCAGCATCTTTGTGTATATTTAATTGTAGTTTATGTTACAGCGGGTGTATGTATGTACATACAAAAAACTTAAGTGAGAAATACGGCAACAAGGGCTAATTTAAGGACAGGTGAAATGGCTAATCTCTTGTTTGTATATAGCAAATATAAGCATGTCTATTACATACTATTATGTACGTACATAAGCGTCTAATAGACTTGGGGTGAGGGGCGCGGAAGCACCCTCTCACCCCTTGGTTAGTGGGAGCAGGTAAATATTAAAATATACGGGCGAACGACCGTACGCATGCATGCAACAAACAACATTATCGTAACCATGCCCGGCTTTATTATGTGTTCTTGCATATAAAACGGTTTTTGCCAGTCCGGAAGAAACCAAGTAAATAATTTCAACTTTCTCCAGAATTCTCCAGACTTGTCCAGGCTTCTCCAGGACTTGCAGGTGGTGCTGGAAAAGTGCATTTTTTGCTCGCTTTATTTTTCCCTCATGGGTTTGACGACAGTTTCAATATCCAAAAATTCCAGTTTTCTCCAGTTTTCTCCAGTAGCTTTATTAAAACGGCTGTTTACTCATCTCCTTGATATTTGTCCAGCACGTCCTTGCTCATTCAAAAACGATACTTGCTAAAGCTCCTTCCCACAAGTTAATCATGGAAACCGAATAGAAGCTTGAGTTTGCTGGAGAGGCTGGAGAAAAGTCTGGAGAAAAGGCCTTAAGCTGGAGCTTAAACGTGGTTTTTTGTCTGGTGAGGAGGAGGAGGAGAGAAAATGGTTAAATGGTATACAAAACTTGGTACAAGTTGTATGTATCTTCTAGCGGTTCTAGAATCCTAGTAGATTCACTAGAAGCTGTGGTCCTATTTTAAGACTCGTCGTATTCCGCCTCAGCTAGTAGTAAAGGAACAAGAAGTACTGCCGTTGACACTCAATAGAGAAGCCGTTGGCTGGATCAGACAGCTGCAAAGTCGTACTTGTTCTGGAGAAAATATACTGGAGAAAGAACAAGAAGTCTTCTAGTAGTTTCTTCTTTTTCCAGAGGGTCCAGAGGGAAAATTGGCGATTGGATCAGGACAGCGCGCCGATAAATGTACGTATTTAGTTAGCCTTTGCCAATCCTCTTCTTCTTCCTCTTCTTTTAGAAAAGATATCCTTGGTTCCATTAGTAACATTTTTAAAAGAATTGAGCAATAAATCATTCGTCTCTTATTTGAAAAAGGAGCAGAAGAAAGCCAGAAATTCTATCTTGGAACGGGGCTAAAGAGATTGGACTCTGTTTGTCCCCCTGGTGAGTGGGGGTGGGAGGGGGTAGGGGGGTTGAGGGGGGCTGACCGTAATGTCCAGGGGCTACATTATAAACCCCGCCAAGTTGGTTCAATACACTTTGACCAAATCGATCCAACCGCCACCACGCGGCAAATTCAAAAAAAACCGCCGTCAATCCAACATAAACAGGTTGAAATAGTTGGAATTTTGAAGGGATGACAAAATGATGTCTTGAATATCAATTACAGCTTATGTAAAGCTTCTGAAGAAGCAGGAGGAATTTTACGACTTGAAATCTTGGATATCTGTCAGTCAACAAGAGGATTTCCAGGGCCAAGTAATGGCAATTTTTACAGCTTTGAATTCAATGTCCAGTTGCTCCAGTTTTTGTTCGGTCAGCAATAACTGTGGACAAACGAGCTGGACAAAAGGCACTTTTCCTGACACTTGAATTGCTCCAGATGGAAATTATTGGAGTCGATTCAGCTTTTTGTAGTGGGAATCGATTCCTCTCAAGTCGATCGTTAACATGGTAGTATCAAGTTGCTATGGATTTGGCTGTGAGTTTTGAACTTGAACGTCTGCTGCGGCTACTACATTCCATTCCTCGATTCTTCCATGTCAAAATTTATTGTCAATTTGTGTCTGACGGGGTCTGTAGCAGCAGCAAAGAAAATGCGTGGCAAAAAACCTGGGATTTTATGTGGATCAATATCAAAGGAACAAGAAGGAGAATTGTTGACAGGTGACTCGTCGTTACCAACCGCATAATAATCCCACAAGTTTACATAGGTTTTATCGCCTTGCCACTGTTTTTATAATGGCAAAAAATCGGATGTTTGATATCAAGTTTATGATTTGGTTGGGGTTTGGCCTTGGTGTTGACCGCAGCAGCGAGTATATCAGTAAAATGAGGAGCTTGAGCACAGCGCGCCCTCTGGAGGAGCGGCCGGCCGCGCGGTAGCACCAAGAGTTGAGGTTGGGCTGCGAAGCTTATTACAGTATCAGAAATCGATTAACGTTGTGTATGTGGAGATCAAGTTGAAAAAAAATATTGTTGAAGGATCAACCTGTGGCCAATTAATGTAAATGGACGACGAGTCTTCTCGTCAGTCTTCTGAGTCGATCATGATAAACGGGTTAATAAAAGCTGGCTGAATATAAAATACTACGTCAATCAGAATATCAGATTGTGTTTGGAGATTCCTGTATATTTTACCATTTAAATGTACACAAAAAAGAACAGGTTGGAATTGACGATGAGTGTGGAAATAATTTGTTGCCGGGTGCAAAAACCAGTGTGTTCTGTGGCTTTGATTTGGATTGTAAATTGTAATTACAAGACCATGGACGCCACCAAAATCTAAATGTAATTATTCAGCGAGCATCGAGAATCACTAAAATCTATGATTCTCTCTCACACTCTCTCTCTTTCTGTGTGGTTAATTTCGTCGGCCACAGACACAGATTAATAAGCGTGAAGCCTCCGGACGGATTCAACCACCAACAAACACCGGACGTTTGGTTTATATATTTTGCTCGAGGCTATAAGCCTCGAAAATTGTGTTGATTATTATTCGAATTTCCCGCCCGATGAATATTTATGCTAGACTTAGGTGCCGAAATTTTGAAAAAGCTGCTTCGGCGTTCGGCCATTCCCGTTACAGATGAGAGTTCAGCGAATTTTGGCCATGATTGCATACGTGGCCTTGAGCTTCGGCCAACACTTCGATTCGACCAACTGCATTGTGTAAATAAACAACAAGACTGTCTCGGAATCGAAGAGGGGAGAATTTCAGAATTTTCGATCCGATAATATGTTTAGACTTGGAGTCGACATGGGTTCTTGATTGATTCAACATCGGCCTCGTCTCCGATTTCGCTGCCCGAAACACCCCTCGAATCCAACCCCACGTGTTACTTCATCGCCTCGATTCATCGCCAAAGTGCAAGTTATCCGGGTTTTCTGTCATATCCAATCTTCTCTTCACTCTTGGAAGTCGCCGGGCGGTTTTGGTGTCCAACTCTAAAAACCCCTGAGGGTTTCGTTCCGCAGTAGGAAAACCCGAAGTGAAAGTGCCATGAAAATACCCGACTTTCACTCGCTCCTCTCTGTTCCACTCGACTGGACCGACAACTAACTGAAATGCAAATATTAAAGTCGTAGTCGAAGTTGGACTCGCCGACTTTTTCCATTTCCGTCTGTCGACAACGTGGTTCCGACGTTCCTTGGGGCGAACGCGCTGGGTCTTGACAACCCGCCTGTTTTTGCAGCATACAAATTGCGCCCCCTTTCCCTACATTTCTCTTGATTTCTAACTGTTCTTCGAGAGCCTCTAGTTCTCCGATGCACTCAGGATTCTTCGCAGGCCCAGTCATCGATGTGTAAACAGATAGCAAAACAAGCTTCTTCTTGACCCATCTAAATGTGTCCTGCTCCAAGGAAAAATGATATTGGAAATATCTAATCTTTGAACGGTATTATTCTTCCAAGAGCCTTTGGAACTGGAGAAGCTGCTGAGAGACTTGGGCGGTGGGTTGTTTACTACGGCTGGCTTCAAATAGGCTTCTTCCAAGATGAATGTATCGGCAAAGCAATTAAATATGATTCATGTCCGGCAGTAAAACAAGAAGCGGGGGCAAACACCATGTCGTAGCCCATTAACTTTCCAAACAGTCCAAATACTCCAACGTTTTTACCTCCATAAAATGAGTCATGTGTTTTTCGCCGAGGTCGTAAGTTCCAAGAAGAGAACAAGTCATGCTATTTTAACGGGATCGGGAATCGTATCTCACTCTCTGTTATCATCAGTTATCAGAGACCTGCAGGAAGGCTCCAGAAAAGTGAAACCGTTCGAAATGGATCTGTATTGATAACCGTGTTGAAAGCGTGCTGCAATGATAATAGTTTTCAGAAGAAAGAAATGGAAGATAATAGTGTGCGTCATTTAGAAATTATTTAGAAAAATAATAAAGATGATCGAAGCACCATGTATGGAAAATGCACGCGTACAGGATCTGATCCAAATGTCCGTCACAGCAAGAAATCAAGCAAACGGCACTTCAATACAACATAATTTTTGAATTTCCCGCCAAAACGTAATACCGCCAGTAACTTAGAGATCTTAGGATTCTTTGTTTATAAATTAGCATACGGTTTTCGGAACTGAAATACCCGGGTATTTACCCCCCCCCCCATCACCTCCTGCTCACCCGAATCGAATTTTTATTTCTTGTGTACTTACAAAAAGTTTGATAGACCTCAAGTACTTTAACTTTTAGCCGGGTAACATGTTACCCGGGTATTTTAAAACGAAGAAAAACACCAGTGAAGAGGAAGCAACTGAGGAAGAAAAGTGTATTACCCGCCGCGTATCGTAATATACAAGTCCCGGGACGCAAATTAACTCGGCCATTAGAATATCCCCGGAAACTAATCCTGTTAACAAGAGCACACAACAAGGGAACAAGCCATAATTTTCCCAATGGCTTTATGTCTCTAGTAGCACTAGCATACTAGACGCGCTTATAGAAGCCGCAACGCGTGCTCGCTATTCTAGAAGCTTCGCTATTAGTTCTTCTCTTCCCTCCAGCTCTATTTTCTAAAGCTTATAACGTTATAACGTTGTGAATATTCGAGGACGCCAATTCGGCATTTCAACAAGGCTTTACAGGAATTCCATCCTCAAGTCCATTAATGGGATTCATCGTCATTGGGATTCGTCGCTAATAAAACGCATATTGTGTAACCAAAAAAGCAAATAATGTGGCAACTACTTGTGAGTTTTTAAAGCTTCACTCAAACTCATTGAAATTCCCGCCTCGGGTATTTTTACTAGTTGTTTTGCAACACCCGGGTAATTTACAAATTACATGCAAATGCACACACACACCTTTTGCTTAATTAAGTTTCTCCGGCATAATTAATATCAAAGGTCTGCAGTAACGTCATAGAACATCAAAAAGAAATTTCTAGAGGCTCCAGAAACTGGAGAAATGAAGTACGCGTACAAATACACTAAAATATCCTGTAGCATTTCACATCATCACATGAACCCGCTTCGTCTTTTGTTTATTATTTTCACTCTCATTTCATTAGCGAATGATTAATTACTGGAAATGAGGGAGCCGAAGGCTCCCTCAGTGCTCAGGAATGAATTTAAATGAAGCGCCGCGCCAAACACTGTAAATGCATGCAGACAAAACAATAATAAAAACAACCGGACCTGGAGATAACGCACATTTAATTAACGTGCTGCAGGTTTGGGAATAAGTTTCGTTCAAATGCTCGTTTGAATGTTGCCGCCAGAGGCGCGCCGCGCGCGCCTCCTCATCATCATATGATAATCATCTGGTTTTGGAGGCTCCGCCCCTTTTCAAGTGCAGGTCGATCGATTGTTGATTACGTGGATAATTTCCAGTAGCCTCCGGAAGTTTTGGCGGTAAATTCAAAAGTAAAGCGCGGCGCGGAGCGCCGCGCCTTGTATGGGGTTAGATCGGTGACCGAAAAAGGAGTAATTCGGGTTGATTAAGATGAATTCGGTTGATCGATGGGTTGAAGAGGGTTTCGCGCCTTTTTTGGTGTAGTTTGGTGCCGTTTGATATGAATTTTCTATACGGCTTCGATTTTATGAGCTTAGAATTCGTGCTTTAAAGGGCTTGAAAGCATTTTGCAACTTTTTAAATGCCCTCCACATCGACAACCTGTAATTTAGCTTTGATTTGCGCCATCGATTCCAAAAACGCTCTTTTTGTCGCCTGAGGTCACTTTTTTACTCTGGAATCCTGGCCTTTGATCTGCATCTCAAATCTTCGTGTAACAGTTTAAATTATCGTCATCATCACGTGATTCCAATGTCCAAAGCTTCGATGTACGTCAATCGCCTTGAATTTTCGATAAACAAGGCGACGATGATGAATAATTATTCGACATCGCGCCATCTTCATGTGACAGCCTGCAAGTAAAACGAGTCGCTGCTTACAAGACGAGTTTCTCTTGTCATAACGACAAGATTTATTATACGGCGAAATTCTTCTGGAACTCGTAACAAAGTTGCTCGATAGCTTTGATATCCAACGATCATGAACGATCACGTTATTGATAAGCGGCGATACATCAGACAGGCTAAGCTTGTCCGTACGATAACAAAGAAAATGGTTGCAATGGCGTCATCGATGCCGGCGACGCCGGCATCGATGGAATGATTCAGCTAATGGCATTTTTCGTTGGGACGACGTTGCGAATAACTCGTTTCTTTCCGAGATTCCAATTATATTAATTTAGCAGATTTTTGTACCGCTCAAGTGACTGTGAGCAACTGAAAGCAACCTTGTATTTGTGTCGTGTATAAACGTAAAAGCAAAACGTGCTTTGTGTGCTGCATCTTTGCGAGACAAGCGCTATTAATCAACATGTCACAAGGAACGCTTCTGTCGCTGCTCCAGTGACATTGTATTGTGCTCGAGGTCCCGAGGTAAAACGGTTCCATTAGCGCGCCGAGCAATTCCTCATCCGCATTTTTTCATGTTACTCCTTCTCTAACCAAAACCAAATGCACATTGCATTGTGTTTTTGTACGTATCAGAGCCATGATCTGAAACGAGCAAGAAGAGAAATGAAACCACACCAAAATACCGACAAAACATGCATCAAAACACGCAAACGAGGACACAATAGGTAAACACCAAAAAATGTTGTGTTAAAATCTTTGCTGTTTTGGAGCACACACTTTTTCGAGGTATGGTTTGACCGAAGACGAGCATTAAATATTTATTAACCTCGCTGTTGCATGACTGAAAGTTCATGTGGATTCAGAGTTTTGCTGTGATAATTTCCGAATTGTATCTTGGTTCAGAAGAACAAGAGTTGGTGTGAGTCGGTAGATGTAAATCAAAGGGCTCCAAAGGAGTTAACAAGTTGCTTGGTGTTGTTGTTGTTGGTAACCGTGTTATTATTTTGAATGCGGAGAATGATGAAGAACCAACCAATTGAAAGATGTACCGACAGTTAA
>JAQGBJ010003424.1:0-12799 GCA_034698345.1 Sphaeridia pumilis | reverse complement strand
GAACGATACAGAGAAGATTAGCATGGCCCCTGCGCAAGGATGACACGCAAAATCGTGAAGCGTTCCACATTTTTTTGCCGAATTCTGAATGGACCCACAGATCAAAGTGTGTAAATATTTTGCTCAGTCCGTTTGCGCGTGAATAATGACTTGTTCCTCTTTGTAAAATACATGTATGTACTATATTGAGTCAGAACAACAACTTAAGTTTTTCACAAAAGTCCGTTTAATATGAAATATCGTTTATCGCTGAGAGCAGGAACTTACATAAAAACTTCTTAGTTTCCAAGTACTGAGTCATTAGACAGATTTTTGACAAGCTTGTTCACTTAGTACAGTACCATGTAACTGTGGAGCGATAAGTCTAGTGTACACTTGTTGGTAGTAGACAATAATGAGCATTCGAGATCCATTAGCTACAACATAAAATAATGTATGGTTCAACTTAACTTATGCTACATAAGTTAATCACACATTTTCTTACAAAATAGAAAGCAATGAAGATGACAACCAATCAGAATGTCAGCAAAGCCCTCTTCTGCATCTGCTACCTGAACTTGAAAACACTGATGTTTTACTTAAACCACGTTCTAACAACTTCAAAGCGCAACTCTATCCTATTTACTATTTATGACCGATATCATGGCGCTTCATCGTGGTTAGTAACTTGAATGGATGGATTCTGGCTGTTAGGTGCCGAATAGTCGCCGCTACTCTTGCGGGAAGATGGTTCACCAGGAGAGGAAGCAACGTATCTCTTCTTTTTGGCTGGCATGTCATCATTGTGGTCTTCGTCGTCATCACTTTGTTCATCATTTACGGCTTCTGGAACATCAGATTTGGATGTTGATGGAGCTTCCTCGTTAGGTTGCGAAGACTTGATGTTTTCTTCTTGTTGTTTCAAGTTCTTTAGCCTCCAGTCCAAAGCATTGTACAGTTGCTCAGCTTCGTTGACACTTACAACAACTAGGAAAAGTCGAACTTGGCCGTTTTCAACTGCTGTAAATCTGACGGACTTTGCTGATGGCTTGCCGATTTGCATTCCAGTCCATACATTCGTGTTCAGCATCAGCCGCAGAGACCCTTTCGTCCGTATGATAAGTCTTGATCTCAATTCGTGGGAATCTGGGTCATTTCTGTCGTTCAGCCGCAACTGGCCTCTTCCTCTTTCTGTCCAGTTTGCTGTTTCCTTGTCAAAGATGAACAACTTACACATGATCTGGAAAATAAAAGAGTTGAATATTCATTACCACATTAACACCACAGTCCAATGAAGAATGTTGAAAAGTATACAGAGCTGTTTTGATATTTACCTGTAGCACATTCATTTCATCTTCCTCTCCTGTAAGAACGGGGGCATCGTCGTACTTCCGTTTTCGCTCTCCTTGTGCATCGTCATCAGCACTCCCGAAAGCTGACCGAGTTTCAGAAGTTGAAGACGGTCCTGCTTCGTCTTCTCTTGCAACGGATTTACTAGAATCTTTATGCAGATTCTGCAAAGCTGAGGAAAACAATCCACCATCAGCACCGGAACTGGAACCGATTCCGTTACTAACTCCCGCAGATTCTCCCATGCTCTGTAAAACAAGCGTTAATTCATCATCCTGAATCCTGAAATCATAACGATACACAAGTCGAACTGTTTCTAATAAACACATTACTCACCGACACCCTATCCTGCAGCCCTTGCCCGAACACGAATCCACCACTATCACTACTGCTAGTTGCAGTTGAAGTGGTTACTGGTGCCGGTGTAGGATTTTCCGCCTTAATTTCAGTATCCTTATTTGCCAACGGTACGAAAACAGGTCCACCATTCTCAGTTCCTTCGGTGCTCCGATCAGTACTGGAACTCGTTTCAGGTACATTTGCTGTTTCACCAGTAGTTGATGTAGCTCCGAATGACGATCCAGCAGTAGTGGCAAGTCGGGAAGGCTTCAACACAAAAGATCGCGGACCTTCACCATTCTCACTTGAATCTGCACCTCTTGACCCACCACTGGACATGGCAAAATAATTCGGAAACGCAGACGACGATGACGAAGCTCCACCAAAAATCGAACTTGGCGCACTTTCAGATGGATTTACACCACCAGCACCCAAAGATGAACCAAGCGCTGAGGGGCGGATAATAGATCGTGAGCTCCAACTACTTGATGAAGGAGCGACTGCAATGGAATCAAAAAATTAATTGGAGAACCTTTACAACTTTGTTCTCGAAGTTACTAAAACTCACCGTTTGGTGATGTACTAGATGAAGAAGACGGTAATGATCCACTACCAGCTGTGTTGAATCTTCCAGGAGAAATCAGTGAAGAAGACGTTGCTCCTCTCCCACTCAATGAGCCAAAGCCAGTATTAGAGCTAGATCCATAGCCTGTATTACTGCTGCTGCTAGTACATCTCTCTCCTCTTCCACGAAACGTGCTACTAGAGCTCGTGGTACTCGCTGCCACAGCGGCAAAACCACCTCCACCAGCATTGAGTCTAGGCGCGAAAGGATTCTGGCTGCTGCTGCTGCCGTTGCTACTACTGCTTCCAGAAGAGGATGCGAATTTGTAACTGGATCCAAAACACCCTGCAGTTTACAATAGACAAGATTAATACAAATACTAGTAATTCCAGATCAAGTTGTATCTGGATTACGAATTTCATAGGAAACACACCAGCAGTAGACAAAGTTGTAGCTCTCGATGGAGGAAATCCTACGGTATTGGGCGCATACATAATCCCAGATGATGATGTAGGCTCGATGCCCGTTCCACCGGCTCCTGAATGATGATTACTCCGTTGTTCCGATTCCGAACCCGTCTCCTCTCCACTTGGGCTATCTTCAACATCCGCGTCTGCATCCGCGACTCCAGGACTTGAACTGCGAACTTCCGAGTGAGAAGATGATCCAGCGTCGTCTTCCGCCCCTGAAGTCACCTGGTGGTACTGTCCACTGCCCCCTTGGACTTCCGAGTCAATGTCACCTCCGGATGGTCCTGTAAATAACACAAATGCAGCTATAGCCTCTTGTTCACCTCCTAATTCCCAACAACTTATTCTAACAAAACATGCATACTTTCTAGATGCAATCCCTGCGCAACCCCTAAATAGCTCTGTAAGCTTTGTCAACTGACAGTCAACCTTAACCACCTTATTCCCCCAACGATAACGAGAAACTGAATGAGATTCACCAACAGGAGCTCGTTTTCATCATCCTCAATTCTTTCGCCATTATCATCACATGCCCCGCCAGCTTATCAGAACTTTGCTGATCCATCACCATCCTGGTTGAATCAATTTCTCAACTTTCAGCTTTCACTAGTATTTTCTCTATACCGAGATAACATCAAATGCAGGTAGATATTGCACATCATGCAATAAATGCTATTCAATCAATAGTCTTGTACATCAGAACCGTTAATATCACATCCACATACGTCAAAGGGTAAATACAAATCTCAATTAACGCTCAAAGCACGAGTACCCCATGACATTTTTCTTTCCTAAAATATCCTTCTCACTTGTTTTTCTAACCTGTTACTACAATCTTATCTCAATTCGTTAGCTAACAACAGCCTCCGTAGTAAAAGAAACATTATGACGCCAATTTCCCTAAGGGAAGTGCATATCAGAAACATCAGAATCTTGCTGTTTATTATAGCAAACTGAACATGCATCATCAAACTGTAGCAATCGCGAAGAACATTTACCACTCTTGCTCTTAATCTTGACTTTAGGTAAGGTTCCGTGTATTTTCGATAATGATGATAACGCGCTAGGAAGTTTTCCGTCCGCTTGGGTTTCACCCAGTTCAAATCTGGAATATCAACCTGATAAGCTTTAGCTTATCAGTTGTTATTGTTGTTTTCGGAACTGTCAATGGGACATCATGGAGACAATCTCGAAATCTTGTTATTTCTGACGTGCCGTTGACATGTATTTGTTATGTAGCGGACTTGGTCACGTTTACACTGTCATAATTGATAATTAATATCAGGACAAGAATGGGCAATAATAGCTTCTGTTCCCCAGTTCCTCATGGGCCATGCCATGGGGCTTGTGGTGATTCCGATGCGAATTTTAAAGTAAAATTATGACGACACTGCCTCACAAGACATTTACAGCGATGAAATAACTGCCGCCATCAAGGTTTTAGGATTTCTCATCATCATCATAGACATTAGACAACCTTCTTGTTCGCCTGGTCTAGATAATACCGGACGCGAACTAGCGGAAAATTTTACACTTTAGTTCATGGAATTCTATAACTGGATCTTTCTAGGAGGCAAGAGGTGAAGAGACTTGACAATTCGTCTGCCATAAATAAATGTGTAATACTTGATACCTTTAGCTAAACAAACAAATACTTTGTGTGGAGGCTATTTAAGTATGCATTCGATTCACCCTGACTTGGTTGAATTGACAGACGAGACAAACTATCTTTTAAGCTCCAGAGAAAAACATGGATCTGGCCCATTTTCATTACAGCTATTTCTGACTGAAGTCATAACTCTAGCTTCTGATTCAAATCTCAAGGCTTTTAAAGAAGTGCATGTATGGACCAAACTAACTAAACGTCTATTTTGGATCTGAAAGGATGGTAGCGTGATGATGGCAAACAATATGTAGCAAATTAGCAAATTGTATAATAGAAGAAAAATTACTCAAGCATGAGAAACTATTTTTAGTCGTGACTTTGCATTCAAATGGAAATGCTACCAGCTCAACCAGATGCTTCTACACCTAATGTGGCTTGAAGCTTTGAAGTTTTAGGATAGATGGTATCTTCCTGCATCATATACTGATAGGCAATTCGATGACCTTCAATACCTAACTCAACAAGTTCCGTTTATAAACATATATAGATTCGCAGTTGCCACTACTCTCTGCAGCGAAATTAGGTGAAAGACAACTACAGTGAATATTTCCTTGAGATCTGTTTAAGATTCTATCCTTGATGACTAGTCTGTCTGAAGTGCAGCTGGGGAACCAATTCCGTTATCTGGTTTTAGTACTTGAGAGAAAAATCTAGTTCGTTGCATTACACTTGCGTTAGTAAATAAAGGTTCTCAGACTTCAGAAATGACGTACCTGCATTGAACGTGCTCACTGGGCAAGAAGAGCTGCTGACAGAATCGCAGGGAAGAACATCACCACTAGGGTCATTGTTATTTTTCTGTTCGTCTTCAGCGTACGTGCTCGACAATATGCCGACGCCTTCGTTACTCAAGTCTTCATCGTCTAAATTGCCAGTTGATGGAGATTCTTCGTTGACAGGAGTCGCATTAACGTTATTTGTGCCATTGGATGATGCAGAAGGCTGCACAGGATCTGAGTCGTCGACTTCGGCAACGTTTGAAGAGGTACCATTAGTGGGTCTAGTAGCGGCGGCTGAAGGGTAGTCGCTACTTGAAATTTTGCAATCTTGCTCGACCATGTTGCCTTCGGAAGTGTGATGATTGTTTGCTTCGTTTTGGCCTAAGCTTGCCATGATGTCAAAGTTATGGTACTGGCAGATCTGGCAGAGAGGTATGCAAGATTGCTTTCTGCAATACAAAGCGTTTGAAAGGAAGTAGAAGGATATTCTCTTTACTATTTTTTGAATAATCTTCAGGAATCAAGGCTTCTTTGAAGAGACAATTTTCTGGGAGAGTTTTTCTTAAAGTTCAAGAAGCTTTTTGATTCAAGATCGGTGAAATTTACCAACATTAACTTACATTCAACAGATTTTAAGAAACAGACCACTTGGCCGGACACACGATGTTCTGCACTAATTTCCACAGTTTTTGTCAGCTGCTGAGTTTTTATTTACACAAAAAACGTGTTACATCTAATTAAATTTCGGGAAATCACGAATGTAAACAGAATTTCGACAAAAGTTGCAATCAAATGCCTCGTAAATTCGAATTCCCGCTGCAGAACAGGACGAATGCGGAAAACAAGCTGATGTTTGCTTGAAACCCCAAAAGATGGCATAAGTGTCGCTATACGCGGGAAGCAGTAGATTTTGAATTTTGCACGGGTTTAGAAAAAGTAGAGCAATATCACGTGTTGACTTAAGTGCAATTGCATCAGTCAAGATCTTGTCAATAAACAGGTTCGTATTTTTCGTATAATTTTGATTTTTGATTTTCAAAGAAATAGTAATATTTGATATAGGATTATGGGTTAAAAGAAAGAAAAGCAAGCTGCATTCAGAAAAGTTTAGACAGAGAAGATTGAGGCTTGATAGACACGGAGTGAGCCATAAATAAAGTGTGAAGTGTAATAAAGTTGCCAATATATTTTTAGTCTGCGATTGATGATTGATCAAAGGATGTGTTTTACGTGTGCTGATTTGACTTGTGATTCACGTGCTTATTTTAATAAGGTTCTTTTTCGAAAAGTGTGTTGAAAAGAGCGTTTGAATTTTAAGCCCGAGGATTTTCGGTATCGGGTCACTTGTTTTTATCGGATTTGAGAACTCAATGTTATCAAACGGTAACTAAACTTTTATTTTTTTCAACGTGAAGAGTTCTGTCCAGGTGAACTTTGGGATACTTTTGAGGGACCCTTGGTTGCCTTCTTTGTCCCTGAAAAGTTTCAGCTTCGATCGAAATCCGTAGGCCCAGTAATGACCGTTTGAGGTTAGAAGTTGCGAAATTTAACATGGGGAAGATAGGAAAGTGTACCTTGCAAGTCCTGCTGTGGCCAAACGGAAGGACATTTAGATCAGCGGACTTCACGAAGGCATTTCCCTTAGAACCCTTAACAATCAGGCCGAGTATGAAGAAAATCCGAGGCAAAAAATCTTTTTGGCAAAAAAAATCGAAAGGGGTACCACTGTCGATTTTTTTTGGCCAAATTTCTTTTTGTCCCGGATTCGCTTCATATTTGGCATAAATGCGAGGGGTACCAAGGGCGATTCATCCGTGAAGTCCGTTCCTCAAAATGTTTTTTCGTTTGGCCACAGCAGGACTTTCAAGGTACACCTATCTCCCCCATGTTATATATTTGAAATTTTGAAGTTTTTTGGTTTTTCTCAGCCTGCGGTTGTCGTTTGAAGCTTAAACCTCCCGGTGGCATAGAAGGGACCCAAATACATATAAAAAGTACCGCAAAGGTTCCCTATCCCCAGCCCGGTCCGAGAAAAATCGACATTAACACCAGGGCCTGATTTGACAAGTGAGCCGATATCGAAATTTGTTCGGGCAAAAAATTCAAAAGTCGCCTTTCCGGGCCTTGGACCAGGTCCTATTGCTGCTATTCACATCCAGGGTGCTTAGTTACCTATTTTGCCATGTTTTGACGAGGTTTTGTTCATGCCGTCCTTTTTAATTTACGCCTTAGCTCAGTTCTTGTAGAATTTATCAGTTCAGACTTCTAAATCGCATAGGAATTGCAATCAGTCTCCTAAAAACTCATGAAATGTTGATTGGAGCATCACACAGACGAGCTTTGAGTTTGATGTTTGAAAAAAATGATTATAAGTGAGTAATGTAAATATACAAGTTCTGATGTTCGCAGTTGATGGGCACCCGTTTTCGTTGGAGCATGGTTGAACTCCTTAATCAATCAGCTATGATTGCGGAAAATTGACGCAGAAACTTGGAGTAGGCAAATCTCTCAGTGGATCAGGATCTCGCCCTCTCCTGATCCTCCCTGAACTTCTGAACGAGAGATATCTTCAGGTTTGAACAGATGTGAACTAGTATTCTCAGAGAAAAACGTTCGGAGATGGAATTAATCCTTTCGTCATCTTTGCAGGTTGCTGATTGAGCAGAGTAGCAGAAATCTTTGAAATTCGACTATGAGCAAAATTGGAAAATATTTGCTGAGCTTTCAAGAAGTCTTCAACGGCAAATATGGGCTTTTGGCGAACACCATCAGCGGAGGTGTTTTATTCTTCGCTGGCGACGCGATTGAGCAAGCCATCGAGATAAAAGGAGAAAAGGCCGAAAAATTTGACTGGCATCGCGCTGGTATGAATCTGAATATTTATTACTGGTAATTTTGAAAATTCTTATGAATGTCTCTTGGCTTGTCCCCAGGTCGCATCACCGCTGTGGCAATATTTATGGGCCCTCCACATCACTATTTCTACAAGTACCTGGACAAATTTGTCCCGAGACGTGATCATAAATCGGTTTTCAAGAAGATTATGGCAGATCAACTGATTGCGTGCCCTATGTTCAGTATTCAGTTCTTTATGGGTATGGCGTACCTGGAGGGTAAGAGCCTGCAGGAGTGCTGGAATGAGTTCAAGAGAAAGTTCCCCACTGTATACGCTGTGAGTTTGATGTTATAACTTTGCTGAATTGTTATGTGCATGAAACATAACTTTATTGCTCATTCTATTCTCCACTCAACAGGTTGACTGGGCTCTATGGCCGCCATTCCAGCTCGTTAACTTTTACCTCATTCCTGCCGGATTCCGTGTCTTGTACGTCAATACTGTGACCACGTTCTGGAACGTGTTTCTATCCTATATGAAGCATTATGTGAGTTTCTGTCATGTGTCATTCACTCGTAGTTGTTGATTAAGGATGTTGTAGATAATTTTGACTGATTCGGTTATTGTCCAGGATCAACTTGACCCCGCGGCAGCTGAAAACGAAGAAACATTTGGTGTTCTCAAGGCTGGAGCAGCCAACATACGACAGTTATTCACCAAAAAAGAGGATTGATTCAACCGTAGTCGTTAGAAATATCTAGTCAATTGTGCTTTATGTGTTCAAGCTTCGGGCAAGCAGTGATCTTAGATGTGATTGTTATATTATTATTGAATCTGCTGGAAGTTCCAGCTGGAACATATCATGGACGCCCTGCCAACGAGCATCTGCTGACTTCAGTTATAACTATAACATATTTAGTGATATTATTTTTGGCCTATGTGGAGTTGATGTTCACACAAATACCTGTTTCCAGAATTGAAACTTTCTGCTATCACGCAAGATAGTTGGATTATGCAGAATTAGTTTATGGTCAACAGGATCTCATTGTTGGTTACATTCTCTGACTGATTTCGTGTGTTCAGTTTGAACGGCTGGTAGTCAATAAACGGTTTTAACTTGTATGCAATCATCTTCACTGTTCGTGTTTTGTAATTAAACATATGCTTATATGTATATACACAATCAAGTTACTTTATCTTTAATTTATATTCTCTCTCGGAAGCCAAGCTTAAATACATTGCATTGCCATTTCGTAATCACATACTAGATTTAATTATGAATGATTCAGGCAAGTCATTACAACTACAAATGAGCTTAAAAGTCTTTTCAGCAACTATTACACTAAGAATAAGTTATTTCAGCACATAAATTCCTCCAACCTCGTCAATATTTTCAATTTTAGCCTCTAAGGTTTTTCTAAAGGCGGAATAGCAACCGCATGTCTTCTTAAAATGAAAGAAACGAACGTCGTTATAAAAGCTACAATCGCTATTCCAGCTGTAGCAACCGGAGACACCCACATGGGTGAAACGTGAGGAAGGTCAAAGTACGCCATAGCAGACCTGCCATCTTTGATGCCACAATCAGCTTTGACCTGCAAAGAACAAGTTCAGCAGTTTTAGTCTTCTATCTTGTGTGGTATGATCATGAAGTATGAAGTTTAAACAACAATTCACCATAATAGTTCCTGTAGATATTTCAGGACTTCGAGGACAATAGAAAGTCGTTGTCTTATTGAATTCGTCACTCACAATGGGATATAACATCCAGGCAGTCGGAGACCCGAACCTGGCCCAACTGCACCATTCGCCCAAGTCGTTGAAATGTACAAGGTAACCTGTTCAGAACAATCATCCATAAGTCACCCTGCTCAGCTAAAATACAGTTTTCTAGTTTCAATTTTCTGCTCACCAGCGCTCAATGACATTGCGAGCGCTGCCATAGCTGCAAATGTTGTTCCAGTCATGACACTTTTGAACAAATAACTGAAGGCTAGATGGCACATTCGCAGTGTGTACAAGTAGAGCAGCATGTAGCCTGAAAACACAACAACAGTTTGGTCAATGTCAATAACTAACTGGACCGTGTCTCTAGGGAAGCATCCAGAATTACCTATAAAGTACGCAAAGTCGTATAAATCTTGATCATCCATAGATATTCCAGCCATAACATACGCTGGAATGACGTAAGCTAAGAATATACTGAGGATGAATGGCACTTCGATGATTGTCTGCAAGCAACACAAAACTTGAATTAATGTCAACCATGAACAAGCAATGATAATATAATGCACAATTTCTTACCTTCGCCAAAAAGTAGGCTCCTTTAGAATACAGCATTTCTTCATTATCCCTTGTCACGTATTTAAGCCTCTTTACATCTCTTGCAATCAACGCGAATATGACCGGCCACACCGTAACCGTCATCAGTGTCCAATGCAGCCCCAGTCGGTCATCAACGCTATTTTGTTCTTGAACAGCTCCAGAACGAACGTTCCAGAATATGGCACCAGTCACGACAGAGAGTCCAGCAGCCAACATCAAGTAGGTCAACCACCGAACCAAGTTCCACGGAAACGTGAAGACTAACGTATACATCCATAACGCCCAAATCTGCATGAAAGCTCCAGCGTCATGTATCTTTGGTGGCAGTGGGCTTGGAGGTCCAGGATCAGCTAGCGGCTCTTGCTTCCGTCTATAAGCATCTGCTAACGCTTCTATCCGCTGACTGGACTCGAGAAGAGCTTCTGCCGACAAATCATCCAACGTCACCAAGTCGAGGTAATAGTCGCTCGGGTTCTTGAAGCCCGGGCACGGGTATTCGATAAAGGCAAAGTATGGCAGCATTTCACGGCGATGACCGTAAAACATAAGACGGCCCATGGAAGACAGTGCCACTTTGGTGAACATACTGAAGATTTCGAACGTTGGTGGATGAATCGTCATTATGATTATGCGGCCTCTTTGGCACCATTGGCGAAGGTAGTCAACCTAAAAACAAACGATGATTACATTCCCATCCATCCAGCTGCAAAAATTCTCATGGATACATAAAACGTTTTTCTACTCACAAGGAAGAACGTATCGAAAATGTCCATTCCTCGTGTAGGCTGGTCCAACAAAATGATATCCGTATCCAACAACATTTGGCAGGCCACCGCAAGTCTCTGTCGTTCAGCAGGGGCCAGGTTTTCAACAAGGATGTTACGGACAGCGCCCAGTCCGAGCTCTTCCAACAGTATGTTTGTCTGAAAAGACAGTAAGATTCATTATTAGCTTCCGATATTTCAATGTTAACTGTTAAAGAATCTTCAGGTGTTCTACTTACATAAGTTTCATGGTCGTAGGACGATGTCGGCCTCACTGGCTTCCGGAGCATCGAGTGGAACCTTATCGTTTGAGCAACTGTAATGTCAGGATGCATCCGGTAGTCCCGACGAACATAAGCAACGCGGTTTCCCAGTCTTGTCAACGTTACAGGATTTCCATTGAGCACAAATTCCCCGCCCAGTCGACCTCGGTGCGTACGTCGACCGGCAAGTATGTCCAACATGGCAGTGCCTTCTCCCGCTATAAAAATCAAGCAAAAGGCCATTAATTTCACTGCTTTACTACATACACGATCATTAATTTCAGCGCGACTTGACTACTTTCACTAATGTCTTAATTTCACCACAAAAAACCGGAACCTCGGCTTCAGCTCGAACCTTCCTGACTGCTGCACCTTTACTTTTAATAGCTTTCACATAATCCGTTCGTTCATCCAAAGAAGCCAACACACATGCAAACCAAGCCCAATCATGGGATTTGATGCCTCAAAATCTCAGGTGGGTTCCATTTCCATCTTAACGTAACGGCCTACCGCTCTAAGAAGCTTTTGCAGAAAAATACACTTTGTTCATCATTACGTCATGCTCGCATCTGATTTACGGTCCTCATAACCACAAAAGCCCGAACAGCTCGCGGGTGGTTTCATGTGAGATGGACAGTGCTCATAAGCGTGAAATTAGATGTTGATAAAAAGCTTCCTACCTTAAAACCCTGAAATTAACTGTTGGTTTTATAAAGCTGAAAGCGATCCCTAAAACTCATTATGTTTTACGCTTGATTATGTCATAAACATACCCAGTGAAAACCAACCGCAGTTTCAAAACGCTTAAGTAAAAGCTGATTACGAGGTAAATTCAATTTCAAAATCAAGTAGCGGTGCTTGGGTAAATGTACTTGGGCCTCGCTTCAGCGAAATTGAAAACGGTATTCACATTTAGCACTGATGTGCAGTGTAAACGTACAACATACGCGGTTGAGCCTTGAAGCCCAAGAGCTTCATGGCTGCAGACCGTTCAACCGTGTTGAAGCTCAACATGAGATGCCGAAGACCTTTAAGCGAATTTTTCGCCTGTTTACCCGTATTTCCGTGATACGTGATTAGTGTTTGTGGAGCTGCAGTTTTCGTTAAACATTGTTGGCGAGTTGGCGGTACTCACTTGAAGCAAAAATGCAATCCGCCCTTTTGTGGCCTACATAACGCTTTTATTGACATCCGAGATTGTGTCGTTGTGTTATTTTCGGCATGACATTTCCTGTCAGATTTTTTAACGGATTTCACGCACTTGCCAAAGTAACCCATGTCATTCGTTTTCGTTGATGCTGAGCTGCTGAACCACAAGCTTTTCAGATTCAGACATTCCGAGATCAGCAGATTGCATTGCAACTGCGAATGTCTGTCTGTCATTTTCATATAATTAGCACACAGGATCTGTGTGTAGGACTACTGCTGTCCATTTAAACTCCTGAACGCCCTCATGTCTGCCGTAGTTTGAAAGTTTGATTGTCAGCAGGGAACAAGTTGTTTCGAACACGCCAAAGAACTCC
>JAQGBJ010003423.1:0-12800 GCA_034698345.1 Sphaeridia pumilis | reverse complement strand
CTTCAAACACTTGACTGTCACATGACTCCTCCATGACCACTTACCAACATTTTTCATCTCTTCCCTTACATTTATACATTAAATTATATTCAACTTCCGCCCGAATCCACAGTCAACAAGCCGGTGCCTGCAGCCAACTTCCAGCTCCAGCAAAACTTTATCAGAATTCGTAAGTACGCCAGCCTCTTTGATAAAGGTCATCATGGGAAGAAGAATCAGCGAAATTCTATATCGATATTATGCCCATTCTCATCAACTTTCTCCACGTCATCTGCTCATCTCTCTCACATTCCCAAAACTTTTTCCTAAATTCCATGCTCGTCAAATTAGTATCAATTACGTTTCCCTATACCCTCATTATATACTACGAGCCTAGCCGAAATTACCGGAAGTGAATCCTTCACATCTCAAAGTTGGTGAAAGCAAGAACCCGCTATGTATTACTCATCCCGAAATTCGCCTCAATTTCTCTTCCTCATCCTCCTGATCTGCTCCACTGACTACAAAACCCAGCAATTTCATCGAAGCGCAATGGAATTTATATCGCTTGCAAAAATTCCTCTACACTAACTTTCAAGTCTACACCCTGCAGAATCTTTTCAAAGTCAGTCCACCAGCTCATCCCCTTATGCACGTTTACCTCCAGAGATTTCGCCAAGTCACAACATCATTCAGATGGACGCATGCATACACCCTTGAATTGCCGCATTGTATTTCTCCAAAAGTACATATTTCAACCTTATTTACTTGTAACCACAACACATCCGTCTAAAAAACCAAGTGCAACTTACTACAATCCCGTATTTTACAATCCAACCGAGATTTCACCCAACCATATAAAGCTACAATTTTCTGTGCAGCAAAACTCATACAACTATTAACTATACATACGCTGCCGACTTGCCTGACGCCACAAAAACATGCTGTTTACCCACGTTTCTACACACACACATGTCCTGCAGCGCCCGCTGGAACTCCCGACGCTGAACAAACACACGAGTTGTCATCAAACATATCTACTGACAGTATATACATTCCCCATGAACCGTGTCCTTCCGACTTTGTATTTAGCTCGCACTGTCAGACTCCTTCCTGCTCAATTCGCAATCCGCTTCGTGACCAAATACCACTGGAATGTCATTTACGACTCAAGTCGACTTACAACTCATATCATATACGTTACACACCATTTCCGCTCACTCTCCTTCCTCCAGCCAACACTTGATGATAGACAGTCTCTCTTCAAATACACACGCTTCAAAGAATTTCTCCAGGCAAAAACTGTCCTACAAATTCCTTGTGCCGCTTGTAAAATATTGATTTTACACTTACGTCACTCATAATGAGACGACATGAATTCTGGTCGTAGACTCTCGGATTATATAGCATTAGCGAAATTGATGAATTTCATGTTGTATTTAAGTAAGGGCAAAAGTACATGTATAAATGCATACACTTTTGGCAACATTTCTCCAGAATTTTTCAAAGGTTCCTACTCTGTATATGTATTCATTTATCATCATATGAATACAGAGCGAATATCATTATCGAGCTTTTTGAAACTCTTCGCCATATGACATATGCACTTAACACTTGCCTTTGAAAGAATTTCGCAAGTATATATATGTTTGTCTGGACCTTCATGATCATAAGGAATACGAATTTTTCTTCCTTTGAGATAAAGATAGCCCGCTGCATTCGCTGAAACTTGGCTCTCGAAATTCGCAAAAAATCCCCTTGAGCAAAAAAAACATGGACAATTCCAGTCCGTTTTAGCACAAAACCTGAACTTGTTCATGTCCCCAATCTTTTGATGCATTCCCCCCACCCCAGCTCCCCAAAATACCCGAATTTCTTCCTTCCAGCAACCGTACGAAAAAAGCAACCAATTGAGCAAATGTAATGTAATCTAGGCAAGAAACGTGTATTTTGTAACCCAAAATCTTCCCCGCAAACAACAACAGTCAACAACAAAAATATCCTTGTCTCAACAAGTAAGACCAATTCTCCAGAAAGCTCTCTCTTTGATGAAATCCATGTTTTTCACCATGCATCATTTACCTTTGAAACAGGCTCCAATGCCCAGTTGTCCTAAACATGTTTACCAGGATTCACAAAGGAAATTTACAATATACAGCTCTTGCCCTGAATGAACCATCATCCCAATACACAGTAGTAAATTTACTTGTTTGAGTCCCACAGAAGTCCTTACATATTTCTCAAGGTCATCTAACAGGACCAGGACCAAACTCCAATTCTTCCAGTTGCCCATAGGAACTCGGAACAGCAAACGTCCCGGAATTCCTTCAACCCAACACACACTTCTTCCACCTTCTGCAACTAGCGATAACGAACCCTTAAACGTTCCTACTACATCCGATTAGCCCTAAGCAATGGCCATTAAAACAACCAATCGCCCCCGTTAATCCTTCATTTCTGAAGGCAATATAATTTAAAGCTCTCTCCTTGTCCCAGTCCCAACCGTACTAACTACTGTAACCCACTGGATATCTTTTAATGATAGATATCCAGGTTCGGTACTTGCAAAAAATCATAAACGTCTCTAGCTCACAGCAGCTCCTAGCTTTTTAAAGACTAAAGGCCGTAAGCAATATCGAGAACCATTAGCCAGCTCCACTCACAATTCACACTCTCCTCCTGCTGCGACACACCAAATGTGCCTGAAAGGCATTAAACCATTACTGCGTACAGGACCATATAATAAACTTTGATTTATTCCCAGCCATTTAATATCCTTAGCGACCAGTCCTAGTCGTCTAGAGTCCTAAAATACCACTATTTAGCAACTACTATATTTGCTCCGCACTTCCAAACATGTAGCGTTTGTTGCAGTGCCATAATTTTTACAGTCTCCCTTACACACATTGATGCCTTCCAAACTGCTATAAACAACTCCACTTTATTAGCTCACCCGCGCACATGTTGTCCCATATAAAAGCCCACAATTTCATGGAACCTGATGCTACTCATATCGGTAAACATTCAGCAGCAAGTAATCAACTGTGGTACAGCTTGAAATAAGAATTTACGGCTTCTTGTGCTCGCAATAGTTATAGTTCCACGAACGATCAAATCCAATTCGCAAATTGACAACTTTCACCACTATCACAGCACTAAAAATTATCTGCTGCAAATCCCTCCACATAACCCAAAGCTAATGAAATTTCATATGTATCTTGTACATGAAGGAATCTAGCTCTTCGTCTGCTAACTTAATTATAGCCAGAGTCAGAATCATATACATGTTATAACATCCGTAAATTACGAAATCTTACCTCACCTCCTCCATTTACACACACACACATTTCTTCACTTGCCTTGCCTTCTTCTTCTTATCAGATTACATTCACATCATTAGCTTCCATAAATCTTCATTAATTCACCGCCTGATCTATAATGCAAACAAACGGCAACTTTGCTGTTGTAGCCAAGTTCAATTTCATCCCATCTTTTGCTATTCTACTTCCTTCCTTCCACCACAGCCAAAAACCACTAGCAAAAAAAATCCAAACGTATATAAATTCAATTTGCAAACTAAATCCACGCAGTAAATAATACAGACACGTTTCCAAAATGAAGATTAATCTTGAAACGTACCTAAACCAAGCACCTTGCCTCCAATAATTCAAAAACCTTGACTAATACAAATAGCCTTTACTTTAACATCTCATGCGAAAAAAGTTATACTCCATTCAGCAGTTACATAATACAAAATCCGTCCTTTTAGATTACATGATGATACATTTTCATAAGCTTTTGTCAAGAACAAAAAGCGTTCATGATGAACGCTGACAAGAGTCTCTTTCTCCCAGCCAACCGCAATCCGGTAATCCTGTTTCACTTCCATTAGTCTGTCAGCACAGAAGCAAGATGAAAGACAGGCACAGAGAATGAGATACATTTTTAATGATAAGTCCCCAGATTTTGCGGCTACTTTTGTCAACCAAGGAACAAAGGCTGAAAGAACCCTAAAATACGGAAGTGACTGCTGCTGCAACAACAGTTTGCGAATCCAATGTGTAACCGTTGCTTTAAAAGAGAAGCCGTAAATCGAATTTAAAATGGCATATACAAACCCAAATGCAATTTGCTTGTCATCAAGTCATGAACTGACACAACTGTATTTAAGGGAAAGACGAGATTTTTGATTCTGTTGATTCGGATCAATTGATTTTGATTGAAACATAGTCTACTGAGGCAAATCTTTCAGAAGACCACTGCTGAATAACATGCGAAATGTCTGCAGTTCCAATGATGAAATCCAAGCATCAGCTGATCCACATAGTTCTTTAATTTAAGCATGAAACTTGGTAAGAATGGCAAAACTTGTCGAGTACACAGTACAATTTAAAATTGCTCAAGCAAAATATAAACTGGAAAGTTGGATGAATAGCTGAATAGCTTGGCCCTTGCCCTAAACGAGCATTTCATTGGCATCAAATGCCCATTAGTCTTGTCTATTCTGACGTTCATTAACATTCTTGTAATGTTATGGAGCTACCCCATGCCCTGTTGTACTTGTTGTTGACCTGCTGCCAATATTCAGCTAGACAGCAGCAGCGTTCCTTAACGATATTACATATTCGCTTTCGTTAGCATTCCAAATTCCGTAATAAATTCCTCCAGAACCAGGCAATATCTCTGTTATCAACTGTAAATGTCTTTGGACAAGTGCTCTGAGCGCTAGTAGCGATGCTGGTACCCGCAATATCAGCGGTAATTCATTACAACAAGGCAATAGCTACCATGTAGCTACTTTCAGCTTCATGCAATTCAAATATTCTTGGAACAATTCCCTCTGGAACTTTGGCTCTTTTGCAGAATTGAAAGTTGCGGAATTTTCGTTAGTGGGACATCTAGGTAGAAGACTCTGCTTACCTGAATCCAGAAAGGCAAGTAAAAACCGCAACAAGCAGACACTGCTGCTACCACCGATAGGATTGCCCAGCATACGCCGAGCGGTGTGAGTGTGGACGCCATTTTGGTCGGTCTTCTAGTAGCTACTGGAGTTTCTTGATTGTCTTGAATAATTGCGCCGCCGAAATTAATGAACGTTCAGCCACTGAAGGAGTTTAGAGTGTCAATCAAAACACCGCCACGTGCTATATTCTCTTTCGCTTGATCATTGACGAACATCAATCTTCGTTCAGCAAGAGTCAATGGGCGTCGAGGCGCACTTGATCATCGCTGGCGAAGGGTTCCACGCTCGTTCCTGCGGTTAAGTTCCCGTGTTCTAGTAGTAGTTCTAGAGCATCTGCAATACACTTCAGCCAAACCACCAGTAGTTGATTGTAGTTGCTAGCTTGCTGTTGTTATTCACCCTCTTAAATTCAACCCCATCAATCAATTGCGGTACACTAACAAACAGTAGTCCCAGTCGGTTTCGAATGCGGTTTCTGTGTAATTCTGGTCGTTGCTTGCTCCGTCTCTTGTTGTGTCTTAAGCACTATTCTTCCTGCAGCTGTACTTTGGGTTCTAACCCGGTCTAACACTAAGCAGCAAACCGAATTTCAAACACGTTAATCTTGAATCCATCACTGCCACGAGGCACTAGTCCACACACTGTTGAATTCCACTCGCTTTTGATGGTGATATTTAAACTGTGTAGCGATGTTGCTATTCTTCAATTCTTCTTGCTTCAGCCGTCATGAACTTGTCACCATCCGATGCTGCGGTGGTTCCATCAGACTTGTTCTTCTGCCTACATGCAATAACAACAACAAGACAAAATATAACTGAATCCTGTCTCAGTCCGACAACGACTGAACCATATACTCGGCACGACATCCACATAAAATCCAATGTGTCTCTTACAAATGTTGATGATGATATTTCTCTTCTTGTAGTAGTAGCAGTACATCTGATCCAGTTTTGAACCAAGAAAGGGGCTGGCTTTTGCTTATTCTTCAGCTTGAGAACTTAAACTCATATAACGGGGAGATTTCCTTCAGGGTTTTCACACAAACGTTCGTTGTACGGGTTCTGGTTGCTCTGTTACTTCAAATCTCGGCAGTCATCACATGGCACGGAATCAACGGGAAAGACTCCATCCGGTCACGGGCTGCACTGGTTCCTGCACCATTTCGACATTAACCCATTGACACGGCTCTCAGGAATCTCCTGTGAAAAATCCCAAACATAAACATTAGAATCAGAACCAAAAAATTCACATTGTTTATATTACAGTATATGCTCCACTTCAGAAATGTTTCCCATCGTTACAAAAGACAGCAGCTTTCCTGGAGCTATCATAACATCACCGCGGATCTTTATACTAAAAACAAACACGATTCTAAATCTTTCAAGAAAACAATTAAGCCATCTCTCTCTTTCTCTCTTTGACGTTTACAACAACATAACAAAATTACCACCCTCGTATTAATTAAACCATATCACAACAACCTACAGCTTCCTTCTTCATCCGAAGTAAACAGTGAGCCGGAAACCGGTACTTACTCTTCAAGTTTCCAGGCTCCTCCATCCTACATTTCCAAGCTTTTCCAACACTGCATACCGAAACTTCTGACAGAAATAGTAGGCAAATCAACAGTAAACCTTGAATTTGAACCATTTCGTCCACTTTACAGCTCTCTCCTTCCGCTCTACTTCAGCCGCCGGGAAACTGAACCTCTAATTTGTCCATTCCAAACAATTTCCTTCTTTTCCGGCCCCATTTAATTGCATCACATCCGCGAAATCCTGCTGAGAGACACAAATCTGATGGTACACAATTCACTTGAAGCCAGTCAGACCTCTCTGTGTTCCAGTTTCCCATTTCGAAACCAACCCGCCGAAACAGACACGTACAATTTATCTAATGCAATTTGCCCAAATTACGCCAAGGAAAACAATGGCTAATTACATTAAATTGTTCGTGACATGCTCTAAAATGCCGACAATGTCAGTGTCAGCAAATTTTGCAGACGTCTACAAATCTCTCGTCTCGGCTTTTCACGTCCAAAGTAATTCAATTTGCGGGAAAATGGCAACGTTTACGTACTGAATTAACCTTGACCTCTGACATAACTATAGCGAAAAATTTCGCACAACATCTTTTGCAACTTCAAATTATGCACTAAAACATACAAGCATTCAAAAATCCCTATTCGAAATTATCGAAATTAGTTGAAATGTAGGCTTTTTCCGTTTTCCCGTATTGTTTACATTCTTGAACTCACGTGGAATAGCTTGCGTGCGTTCAAATCTCCCGCGTATTCTATCTTTTCCCTCCTCCTGAAGCTCTAATGCTCCATCAAGTTTATCAATTGCTCTATGATTGCCTGTTACTCATCTTCATCACCACCGCGCGAATCAATCATCTTTGTTCATGTTTTCCTTCATAACGTTTTCAACTAGCAAATTTTTTCTCTTCGCCGATATTATCCGTGTGCCTTAATAGTCTTCTAGCCATAAAAACGTTGCCAACTAACGCCGCGGCAGTTGTGTTTATCCAATGCATGGCTTCCCACCGCGGGCTTCAGAAGCAGCGTTCCGTTAAAAAAACTCCAACGGCGGCGTTCATGTAACGTAACGAAGCGTCGGCACCAGCGGCTCCGCATATGTCAACAGCATGAAGCGTGAAGGAGATAAATTTCGCTCGCATCGCTACCGCTAATATTGTTTCTTTTCAATTTTTCAACATGTCAACTCAAAGTCCGTTCGGCCGTTGTTGGTAATAAAAGCCCGTATCTTTTTTTGAAAAAATACGCCTTCTTCTTCTAGCTTAAAGCAAGCGCTTTTTAAGATCCATTCCATGTCTCATGGAAATTGCTTGTTGTCATATTGCCATTTTAGCTTTACTTTCCTTAGATTCTATCAAAGCTGGCCCTGCCAATTCCCAAACACGCGTCATATTTCATCCAGCCTGACCCAGCAGGTGTTTGAAATTCCAAACTGTGTCTCTCGCAAATAATTTCTGGGCCATCTAGTTTTTCCTCATATAGCTCAGCTAATCGGTTACTTGAAAAGTGCGAAAACTTGTTAGATGCCATCATAGGTTATTTCAAAAGCTCAAGTCCTGCAGTGCCTCCTAATAAGTACGAAGCGAGCTTCGCTGGAGGAATGGCTTTCTCCTCCTGTAGCGATGAGACTTGAAACCATTAGAGTATTGACAGCCGAGTGGAAAGTGGAAATACATGGAGAAATATTATACTGCAGGGAGCTTTATCCGTTTTGCCGAGCTTTAGCCGGCCCAGTCAATGGAAAAGCGATCATAGAAAGTGGAACCGACTGTAACCATACGTTATTCCCGAAAAATGTCATGTATCTTTAACGAATTCGCTGCCAATAATAGTAGGCTTCCGTTTGAACGTAAAGAAAAGTCTTATTCAAGATTTACAATTACTGCCACTGACATGAATACCGAACGGTTATAAATAATGTCAGACGCATTCGGGAAGCAATCTCACTTTTCACTTTTTCCCTTCCGTATTCACTCAATTTGGATTGGGATTTGATATCTATATATTGCGTCAGTTAGATTATCAGACTTGGAGATCCGTTTAACAGGATTGGGCTCTGGAAATTTTATGACGTTTGAAAATCCAATCTTGGATCAAAGCTCAATCTTCATTTCAACCGGCAAAAGCCCTCAACTGTTATGTACCTGTTCTACAGATGTCCCTTGAATTTCCAAGCTTCAAAAAATTTAAAATACAATCTTACCTCATATGTCCAGAAACATTTAACTTGGTCAAATTCCTTATCTTGAAATTGGAACTTTTTGACTTTTTTGAACTCAAGTTAGTTTTTGACAGGTTTCTCCTTCTCCGTTATCTGTTCTAGAGCACAAAGTTCAAACAAGACAAGAATCACATCACTTCAACTGTTATTCACTCTTGTGAACACTTAGTGAAGTATTGTCACTAGCGCAGGTTGAATCGTCTAGCTTGCGTCTAGGAGCGATAGTTCAGCTTCATGCGGATGGAAAGCTAAAATCCGACTGACTCTTTCCTGTAGACGCTACCGGGTAACGGCGGGTTCCAAGTAGGCGAGTTCTTCCAGAGTCATAGAGCAAAGTCATTGAGTTAAGCTCCTGTTTCCTATTCAGCAGCGGCCGGGTAGTGCGGAAGGAACAAAGCCCTTACACTGCACTGCAGCAACCTGGTAAGGGCATAAATCATAGAGTTTTTGCCTCACTCAATGGCTTGCAAACTGCATTGTACTCCGTAGTCATTTGTAGTCTTCAGTATTCCTGCTTGGGACTTCAAGCTTGAAGACGCTTTGAGAACAAAGAACAAAAACGTAAGAGTTGCCTACAAAATCCGACAGATGGCGCAACTGCACAACTGCCCTTTGCCGTTGTTGCCTTTGGGACTTCATCCTTCCTTAACGCCTTATTCCTTCATAAGTGCTGACCCAATTCTCGATTTCTCTCTCATCTATTCCCATCATTGCGGCAACTTATTGCTTCGCATTAAAAGCCCCTTTAAAAGGCTTTTGATCTTAAGGCGGATGATTTCCTAGGGAAAGTGAAGGGCTGACCTGATTGCTCCCCTCCTGCTGTATATTTCCATCAATCCTTCACTCACTTGATTCACTTCGATTCAGTCAGTCAGGTCAGATGAGACAGGTGTCATTTCCTGCACTCCTTTACTCACAGCCTTGCCCATCGAACCCCTGCTGAAGAGCCATTACAAGCGTGTAAATTGGTTCTTTTAGTCAACTCATCCATGTAGCGTGTGTATTATTTTGAACAATGTGCTTTCAACTAAACTTGGGCATTGTCTCGTCTTTTGAAACTGACACCTTGTTTCGCTAAACTGCATCGCCTACCTTTAAACCACTGATTTCTTTTGCATCTCATCTTCTTCTTGTTGATCCATCTAACTTACTTGGACAGTGTGAGACAATTGGCAAAGCTGCCGTTACATTGTTGCCGCAGCCCGTCGTCTCCTGCTTAAAAATGGCAAACTCTTTTTTCTTCAAGTTGTTGACTTTCGCACGTAACAAACAATCTCCTTCTTAAAGCATCTTGGCCCACGCCTTGTTAAATCAGTTGCCGGCTGAACGTTGCAGGAACAACAACAGCATCAACGCCACAACGCCTTATTACAAAACTTGTTCAACTTTATATCCGGTGCATAACATGGTAATCTTGGCAATTCATCAAGTTCAGTGTTGGTTCCCCTGCTTTTCGGTGAATCTTCCACAGAGAAACAATCCCTCAAATTCACGCTTCATGCAACCTTAGTTTTTCAAAAAGTTATAACCTTTCACAGTTTGCCAACTGATGAGCTTGTGTCGTCGTCAATCCTTTTCGCAACTCCTTGACCGAACCAACCCGTGTAATTACCGTGATGAAAATTTCCGCTGAGGATTATAAATATTAATCTTTTCAAGACAGCCAAAATCGTTCAGTCAGTGTTAGTGTTGCATTATATATATATGCTTCTGCTGTGACTTGCAAAATAAGCTGATTTCCTGCTGCCTGAAGATTACAATAATTCGCTTACCAAATGCCGCGCGGCTGACCACCTTTTCCTTCTTGGAAATACCTGTAATCAGACACAAGATGAAGACGCTTCGTGAAGTGAACATCAACTTTTTGCAATCCGTAATCAGAATTGATTGCGATTCCGTGATTGTCAGTTTTTGTGGATAGGCATAGGCTCTTTTTTTGAATTAAAAGTCTGTGCAAAATCGGGCATCCGCTCGGATACCCGTTCGACCAATTCAATGGCCCGTGGCCGCAGCAGTAGTAACAACTCTTCGTTGTCCTTTGGCACGATTCTGATCCGCATGTTACAGAAAGTGCCAGCGACGCCCAGGACAATAGTTGCGCTTTTGGCGCTGTCAGTTTGCTGTCTGTTGGTGGTCAATTCGCTGTTGGCTGGTGGTAGAGGAGATAACGTCATCAGGGGAAAAGTCCAAGAGCGTAGGAAAAGCGTGTCCGATCATTATCGACCTGTGTCACCGAAGGTGAAGGGTGTCCATGAGTTCAAAGGAGAAGCATTGTTGGTGAATAACAACAGGAACGTTGAAGCGGGCCGTGATAGTGTCAAAAGCGGGGATTTGATCAGTGAAGAGGAGAAGCGATACAAAAGCTTGAAAAAGCCGGAAATCGCTGATAAGGTGGCCAATGCCAGTGTGGTTGAGAAAATCATGAGAATGTTTGCTAGGCAAGTTCAGACGTCAATTATAGTAATTATTGATGGATAAGTTGTGTGGGAAAATATGATTAAAGAATGCTCTTTAATTGAACTTTTAATGACTTTTTGCAGGGCGGACGTTAATAATGATGAGAAATTATCAGCTGTGGAAATTTCAAAGCTGATAAATAGGAGGGTCAAAGATCATTTTGCCGAGGCGGTCCGGCAGAATTTTGGCGGCTTCTTTGCTATTGACACGGGACCGAGAAACGGTAAGAAATTTTGTTTACAAACTCCTTTGAGCTTGCGAGTGTAGAATGTAGAGGAAAACGGGGACCAAAAAGTTAGCCGGGACCCGGGGAAGCAGAACCCAAGTTAGCCGGGATCCACCCGGGATTCCCGGGTAGAGCCATAAACTTGGCCGGGATTCCCGGGCCTAAAGTTAGCCGTGGAACGTCAAGTTGGCCGGGCAGCCCGGGGCCGTCCCCGGGTGACCATAAAGTTGGCCGGGGAAATTCTCGGCTACAAAAAAGTTGCCCGGGGGTTGCCCCGGGTGATAACGTAAAGTTAGCCGGGGAAACGGCCGAAAAAACGTAAAGTTGGCCGGGGAAGCAATCTCATGTATACGATCACCTTTATGAAACCTCAGATGATCCGTAGGGATAAGAAATCGAGGGTTGAATAATATTTGAGTTTGTATGTAAGAGAACAAATATGTCCTCAGTTTTTATGTGAGGCCCGAAAGTAACTAACATGTACGATTGACCCAATACGTTTGTTTCATTCCCGCCAATACTAATAGTAAACACAAAACAACAGAAATGACCTAGTGTAATCAACCGTAAGACACGCTTAAAAAATAAATTGAGACCAAGGTTTTACTGTCAACTTTTATATTCGTTTACTTCGACTACGTTTATTATAAGTTCACAAGCATAGCGGTCCCCGGATTTCAATTTAATACTCTCACAAAATATGAGACAACTTCTTAAAAACTCTTCTCGATGAGAATGCTTTGTTTATTGGATCCAGTTCATTTCAACACAATTGTTAGAACACTTACACCTGTATACCTCCCTTATCTCCCATCCCAAGTCCCATTAGCATGACCTGCTTTCCCAACTGACCTTCTGTCTCCCTTAGGTCCGACCCTACCGGTGCCTTCCCAACTGACATTCTGTCTCCCTTACGTCCGACCCTACTTGTTCCAGACCTATATAATCCCCACGTAACCACCGAACGATCATCCAGTTAACGCTGGGTCCCCATAACAATCAATAGTGCTGGTAAACTATGAAAATGGTAGACCCCCATGGGGCTCCAAAATATGCTCATTTTGGACCCCCCACGGGTGCAATTCAAATATCTTTGAAAGGACATCGATTTTCAGCACAAGAGAAGCCGCAAATAAAGAGATACGAAGAAACAAGCAAAGAGACGAAGCTCTTTTCCAACGTTAATTTTAAAATTCTTTAAACTTCAACAAGTATGATAATGTAGATGATATACCGCATTGGAATAAAAATTAAGTCGATTAACTAACTAACATAAGTAAACATTCAGGGAGTACCATTCATCAATACGGAGCAGTTGAGGTTGATCACACATGTTTTGAGATTGCTTCCCCGGCCAACTTTACGTTTTTTCGGCCGTTTCCCCGGCTAACTTTACGTTATCACCCGGGGCAAC
>JAQGBJ010003422.1:0-12810 GCA_034698345.1 Sphaeridia pumilis | reverse complement strand
TTCCTTCGATCGGGCTGAAATTTGACCAGTGGGTACTTACTACGGCCCTTTAAGCCTTCGATTAAGAATTTTTGAAAAAATCATATCTTTAGGATTCCACTTGAATGGCTTTTGATGTTTTGAGCGAGCATCAGGTCATGTTTACATTTCCAATCCCAACTTCCGCTCTGGCTATTGCATCCTTTCGTAAGGAGTCAACTTGCATTTGACGAGATTGCAACTTGTTGTATATTTTGTTCATCATCTTCAAACTTTAGCTCCAGGAAGTAGCAATTAAGCTGCTTTTGTCATGATAAATGTAGACAGATAAGAAACGGGTGCAGAGGTGATTTTTGCTGTTACAGTGTCCAAAGCCTATGAATTCATCAACCTGAAGCTATAATCCGTATTTGAGCACACAATTGCTCAGCATTAGAGACAGAATTTGTTCTCTAGGTTATTTACGGGCTGCTGGAGAATATGTCGATACGACGAAAAGCTTATCCACGTCAGTCAGTAGTTGTTCCATGTTCAAGTCAGTTAGTTCTGGCTGGAGAAATTAGCTCCAAGTCTATTTCTCTAACAATCAGCTGTCTGTCAGTAGTACTAAAATTTCAGATATTTCATTTAAAGAAAGTGTCGGTGGCCACTTGACAGCCGCCGCAACCAGTTGGAGTTCCAGTAGTCAAGCGACGTCTTTCGTTAAACGAAAATGTGGGGTCTTCTATCGGCACTGGGCATCTTCGCCATTGGCTTTTACTTTGCTGGCCATCTTGCGTGGATTTCGTTTTTGAAGTTGCTGTCAACCGTTGTTTGTGGAGCTGCCAACTTTTTTGAGAGGCTCAGCGAAGGAAAGCCCAGAGAATCTGTGTCTTCTAACGGGGAAAAGATCGAGCTGCCGGTTGTGGAGAAAGAATCAGCGTTTTTGGAGGAGGAGGAGGAGGAGCTGAAGCCACCGCCCAAAGTCAACCTATTGAATTTAGTTTTGGTAAGCTATTCCGAGTACTGAAGTGAATATCAAGTGACTTCAAATATATAAACTCGGAGTTTGTCTTAACGTAAGTTTTTGCCAATTTCAGAGTGACGACATTCTGCCGGAGATCCTGAAACATCTGGATGCCGACAGTCTCAAGTCAAGTCGACTAGTTTCCCGCCACTGGTGTCAACTGGCCACGCCCATCCTCGCTTCCAGAGCAGAAGTACAACTTTATACTGTCGATAGGCGGACGCGTCAAGTCGAGTATGGACCGTGCAGCACTTTCAGTCTTGAGGGATCTCGCCATGTCAACCACTTCAAAAACTTTCTCGCCTGGAGAGACTCCAAAGAAGAAGCTTCAGACCGCCGGCTAATCTCCTATCAACACTTCAAATTGACCTTTGCTTCGTGGCTTGTTGAACCTTCTGCCGTTTTCCCCCAAAACATGCGCTTGTTTGTGACGCCTCGGGTCCAGGAATCCTTGGTCAGTCTTACAGTCCAAGGACGTTTTTTGGGTTGGCTGCGGTTTGCGCTGGGAAACTTGCCTCATTTGAAGTCGCTCAAGCTCGAGATCGACTGGTATCACGGCGACTTTGCTGCAAACGCTCCTGAAGAAGAACTGAATCAGTTCAACGTGGAGCCTGGAAATTTCCCTGATTTGCCGAGACTGGAAGAGCTGAGCGTCGTTCAAGATAAGTACTTTTTCGATGAGCCTCAGTGGCACTGGATTTTTGCCGCTTCACCCCGTCTAAAAGTAAGTATTATATATAATTTTTTATTTTTACGCTTGCTTGTGCTTGGCTTGTGCTTTTGGAAACGCTTCAACTGGTTTTGTTGCTTTTAACATGTATATAGTCGCTTAACCTGAGCCTTGCTGCTGAACCCGACATGTTTTCATCGTTAGAAAATCTGCTTCGCTTATACAGCGGCTTTGGCTTGCAAAGACTTTCTTGCCAATTTTTCGAGTAAGTGCTTAAAATTAAACACAGCTTTTCTATGAATTTCAAAACTTTTGCAAATATTATATTTTTGTGATTTCGATTTCAGGTCAGGTGGAGGCTACGGCTGCTTCGTCCGTGACAGCTCCAGACTCGCCCTTGTCCTTCACCATATCCTCAACTCGGACAGCATTTCTCGAGGACTCAAATTCTTCAGCTGCAATGTACTTCTGACTCCACACGAATGGGCCGGCGTTTTCAGAACGACTAAGACCACCCGCCCACTTGGATCGCCGCTGGAGACCCTTAGCTTGAGCATCTTCACTTCGGAAAGCAGAGCAGAATTCGTCAACGACTTTCTCCTCTTTTGCCCAACCTTCGCTGGCGAGGCCTACTTGAGACGCCTCAAGTCGCTCAGCCTATGCGTCGTCGACACTTTGGTTCGTAAGAATTCCAACGGAAGCACTTCCAGCGACGAAGAATCGTCGTCATCCTCATCTGAAGCCGTTCAGATCCTCAAGTCCTCTCGGATTCTCCCTCAACTAAAAACCCTCAGCTTTTATTACTTTTCGGATGTCAACCCCTATCAGCAGCTCTCACAGCACTTCTTCCAGCCTTTTCCCAACCTGAAAAGTCTGACGACCAACGTTGACACCCGGAAATGCGTCACTGCCATCTTTCGTCACATGCCGCTTGGACTCAAGAAATTGTCACTTCACTGCACACTCAGCGAATATATGTTCCCACTCGACGTTGAGGACTTTTTTGTGTACCTGCACAAAGTTCAAAGTAAGATTTTAGTCTTTCTAACCCATCAACTTTGTAATCATGAAGCTTGAAATGTAACTGTGATTTTTGTTGTAGGTATTGAGGAGCTCCTGCTCATAATGGAAAGCTCTCAAGTCACCGATGAATCTGTTCTGTACGCCTTCACCAAATTTCGCAACCTCAAGAGACTCGTTTTTGGAACTTTTCCCTGTGTAAGTCTGCATTCTCTTTCTGAATCTTGAGCATAGCTGGATGAGGGCAAAAATTTAATTTTTTCTCGTTCTTCACAGCAACTGACTGCGTTTGGCTGGAGGCTCCTTCAAGAAGCTGGAATTGAGTCGCTTTACATGTACCAACGACGTGTCTACAGCATTAACTACGATGGAATAATCAAGATGGCACCTGAAAAGAACCTCGCAAAGTCGTAGACTTTGGTTGTAGTTATGACGTAGATTCGCTTCCGGTTAGAATAGCGTTATGTTTTAGTTTGCACATAAATGTTGTTCCCTCATTTCTCATTTTGAACATGCGTTACAACCCGTAGCACATGTATAACACAAATTTTTGTGAAATTGTATTTTCTTGGCTTTACGTTAAAATTTGCGCATAGATTTGTTGTTAAACTGGTAAATTATCTCTAGATAAATCAAAACACGATTACAAAGTTTCGACAGTTAATCTAGGCTATGTAATATCGTTCAACTATGTAAGTATATATCGCGGATTCAAGCAAAATTCAAGTTTAAGATTTTGTATTTGTTTACATTTTCAAATCGAGCGCCATCTGCGCTCTGATTGGTTGTTTGTAAACGGGCCAACAGGGCTTGTATTTTCTTGTCCGACGTTTTGTCGTCGTCTAAAATGACGCACTTTAGAGAATGAATTCGGTAACTTAGGGGAGTTGACTGTTGAAGTGATCGGACGTGTGTTGTGTTCCAGCTTTTAAGTCTCTCAGCTAATTTTCAATTAAAGTGTCCTTACTGACTATGAGAACGTTATGGCTCGTTACCGCAAAAAGGCGCCCACTGTGAGCCTAAAGCCGACCTGAGCATTTCTACGGTGAAATCGCCAGTCATTAAAAAGTTACAGCGTAATTTCGAAACAAAGTCAAACTGTAAATGCCAGTTGCATGCATCCAAAATTTCTGAGCAGAAGTAAAAGCGCAGCGCACCTTGTACAAGACATTAATTTTTACTCGTCTTCCGAAACCTTATCGAGCGCTCGCTCTCCTTACGGCTACGCGGCACCTGACGCTTCGCTGCTTCCACTGACCGAAGCCTCATAGCGGTTCGCAAAATATAATTTCCTCTTATCAGGTGAACTGGGTGAATGTAGGATAGCGTAGTCAGTGGACCAGACTTGAGCGCGCGCAAAAAGCGCCTTGAAAGCGCCAGCGCAAATACATTCACCTGAACGCCTCAAGAAGTTCAATGTCTGTTTATGTATTATGCAGGTATGCCAAATCTCGGGGAAATTCTTTGTACGCCGTCAGCTCCCTGACTGACTGACTTGGAAGAGGGCAGGTGTGGGAAATAGTGCGAAAAGAAGACAGCACAGAAGCCGATCAACACAAGCAGTTTGATCAAGATTAATCGAAGTTGGCAAACGAAGAAGGATGAACGAGAAGAAGAAGATGTTGTTTCTCTCCCTTCCTGTTCGCAGAGCCCACAAGAATCATCCTGAAGTTGAGCCAGCTAACCAACCTCGTTGCTGCACTTCAAGTCGGTCCGGCGACAGGAAACGTGCTGCAGGTGTCCTTAAAAAGTAGCTCTGAAGCTAGCCAAAATGGAAGGCGGCTTAAGTGGCAAGGAGGTCGAAGCGCTCAAAGCTGTAAGTGACCCAGTCTCTATTGCTGGAACAAAATTTTCTCATAGTGGATTTTTTCTTTTTGACAGCTGAAGGTTAGACTTGGGAAGAACTTCCTGGACTCGTCGCTCAGTGACTGGGACCGACTGGACGTGAACCTGGTTCGGTGGTTGAGAGGTGAGTCGCAAGCGTGTCAAAGGACCTCAAACTCATCAAGAATCTTGGAGAAATGTTCACTGATGCTTAAAATGTGTTGTTTGCAGCCAGAGATCTGAACGTGGACAAGGCTGAGAGACTTTTAAAAGACGTAAGTTGATAGACCATTCATTAATTCGAGAATCAATGTTTCGACAATGAAGTGCATTTGTGCAAACAGGCAATGGACTGGCGCCGCGAAAACGATATCGACAAAATCGGAACCTGGAGAAAGCCAACTTGGATGGAGTCAGGATTCAAATTTTACGCGCCCGGAGTAGACAAAGAAGGAAACGTTGGTAAGCTGTTTTCGAACCTTAAACAACAGGTGAACCTCAAGTGAAAGTCGTTCAAGCAAAAAGTTATACAAATGTTTCTTGTGTATTAAATCCACCAGTTTCAATCATCGTGTTGCGCACTTGGCTACCAGATGGCGGTTTCAACGACGACCGAACCAAGGATTTCGTGGTCCGCTTCGCTAACCAAGTGTTTGAGCAAGGCATCAACTTCATGAAGAAGCAAAGCAAGGAACAGAATTCCATCTCGAATCAGATCAACATTATTTTTGATTTTGAAGGATATCCCTTGAGTCGCTTGGCTTCCAAAGACAGTAAGTGAAGAAGCTTTTTTTGGAAGGATTGAATTATCACGAATCCACATCAATGCTCATTTCCATTTTCCACTTTTCAGATGTCGATGTCATGATGGAATGTCTGAGGATCTTTGAAGCCAACTACCCAGAGACTTTGAAGGCTTGTTATGTAATAAACGGTAAGTCTTTTCGTTTTTGCAGCTCTGAAAGCCTTTGAGCGTGTATATTTAACGGTTGCTGCTTATTCTGTAGCGCCAGTGATTTTTGAAATCCTGTACAACCTCCTCAAGCCTTTCGTAACCGCTCGAACTCTGGAGAAACTTCAAGTTTACGGCAGCAAACCGGAAGCTTGGCGAGCAGCTCTCCTCAAAAACATTAATCCCCAAGAACTTCCAAGCAACTATGGAGGCTCCAACTCGTCTTGCAAATATGTGAGTTTCAACCCACAAGTTTACAAGTAAAATTATTAGCAATCTCACCGAATTTGGAATCTTTCAGTATGACTTCAACGACGGCATCGAACGCCTCCCGCCACTGCCAGACCTGCCATTGGAAGACTTCAGCGTAGTCACAATCAAGGCTGGAGACAAGACTTGCGTCGAGTACTTTGTTGAAAAACCCAACACAAAATTAACGTAATTTATCCTTTCATAACAATGCACAATGAAAATTGATGCTAACTTGAGTATGCTACAATATCCAAATCCATTTCTTATAGCTGGAACTTCCGAACGGAAAACTACGACATTGGATTCAAGTTCCTACAAGGGAGCGAAGCAATCTTCGTTTCTGACCGTGCGGATTCCCACCTTCATGTCCAACGCGGCGCCTTTCTTTGCCAAGTTCCTGGACTTTGTAAGCCCCGAAAAATTGCATTCAGCGTCAGTTTTCACTTCTGAAGCTTTATAAAGTTTATTGCGTACTTTCAGACAAGTTGGAATTTGACAACTCATTTAGCAAATTCCGATCTAAAGTCGTCCAATACGCTGTTAGCGTCGAGGCCAAATGCGAAGGGGTTCGCAACGACCGTTCAGAGCAGCTTGGATGAAGCTCATGTTTTGGCTCGCTTTTGCTTCTGCCAAGACAGGCATCTTGTACCTGTTTTTCTAGATTAATTAACCACGTTAGAAGTCTATATATTTACGTATATTATATATATTGTGCATTTCTCAAAAAGTATATATTTTTTTGCAATTTTTCATCTTCCTAGAATTTCATAAGGCTTGATGAAAATAAAGATCATATTCTGTTCTCTTAGTATGAATCATTTCACTCTTACAAACAAGAAAATTATAATGGTAGGTCGTGCCAAGCGTACAATTTTCAGATGCACCTAGTGATGGATTTTTGTACCTTTATGGGTCTCTTGATATAAACTCTGATGATATATATACTCTAACCTGACCGAGCCCTAAGAAACATGTGAATTTTTATATTTGTCAGAGTCAGAAACCGAATCAACTGTATCGGTTTAAATTGTTTAAACAAATAAAAACTCCCACAAAACTTGGGACTTCGGTTAAATTTTTTCAAAAACATGGGCTGTCTCCCACTTTCCCCGCAGCTCTTGCTTAGCCGACTTCGGCTCATCCTCTCAAAATTGCCCCGATGAAGTTGTCGGACTTTGCTAAAAATACTCGATGACGTCTGATAAAATACCGACTCGAAACTGACACAAAGGACAGTCACGAGTACATAAACAATGTACAATTCCATGGACACATCAGACCTGAAATGCGTCACTCCATAAGTACCGATGACGGAGAGCGATAGCGTCACCATCTGATGACCATTCAAGACAAGCGGGTAAACGCTGTTGGAAAAAAGCCGCGTTAGAACCAGTAGCAGTCGATACCGTTGAAATGAAGAGTATCGAAGGACGCTGCCCACAAGGTCGCCTCGTCTTGATTTCCCACAAGAGCTGTCCAGCGTCAAACATTAAAACTGACTTCCAAATCATCTCCATTCCCACTGAATAACGACACTTTCACTCTTACCTGATTCGCCCAAGCCACAACCGAGCCGACAAAAAATAAGAAAGCAAAATATAAACGTAGAGCAAAATCACCAGCCAATTCTGGACGTACATTGCAAGTTCATAAATGGCCAAAGTCAAGACTTTGATTCCACGCTGTCTTGATGAGCTGCTCAGCAATATCGAACTGAGATACCAATGTTTGTTCTGAAAAATCAAAAAGGCCAGCAGGCATATGACCGAGTATCCAATGCTCGACAAGGTTATTCCGAGCAGGAGCCAGTTGAGCACAGATGGCGCTTCAGCTTGCTCTTTACCTACGTCTTCAAACAAAGCCAATTTCACAGCATAAAATTTAGAAATAAATTTCCCTCTGTTGAAACATAGCTTTGAATGCACTCTTACCTCTGTTATACCTCAAAAATTTGTTGAGAAACTCGACAATCTCAAGACTATGCAAAACAGTGTTGACCTGGGTCAACACTCCAAGCACCAAAGTCAAAATCCACAGAACATGAAAAGTCTTGTCCAACAACTTCGGTTCCACTTCTGCAACCCACTCTATTTGAACCCAACGCCACAGCAGAAACGCCAGATGGCAGCACGTGAATCCAACTCTCAATAGACATAACTTCTGGTGCCAGCCACTGGTCAAGCGGACAGGTTCCTTTTCGCCATCGATTCCTTCATCGTCCCAGTCGAACGGCAAGGCCAACAGCCATTTTCCGATAATAAAAAGCAGCTTGAAGCCCTTCAGAGTACTTCGATTCACCAGCACTTGTCGTTTCGTCAAAATGAAGACCTGAGCCAGGCTTAATTTGATTGCCATTTTCACAGATTGGATTCCTGCTGCCAGATTCTCGCTAGGAGAAACCGTAACTGAAGGTGCTTTCTTCGCAGTAATTGTCTCGTTAATACACTTGGCGAAAATACCTGTTTGGCATTACGCAAATGTCCACCAAATTGTCATCGAATGCCTGTCGGCTTACGACAGGATAATCGCCAACCTGCATTCGTAATGGAGCTGATTCGTTAATAAATATTTGATGGAATTGTACTACGGCATATATAGCCTCCAACCTGATATCAAATCGATACTTCAGACAGCGAAAATCTTATTGCTTACGTTTGGTATATTTGCAGACAAGTTTAATCATGTTTACGCTCAGCTTTACGGCTTTAATCAACCAAAAGCACATAATAAATCATTTAGCGATCAATAGAAAAAATCATACTCATATAAACCAATAGCTCACGTTTCGAAACACCTAATTACCCGGCAAAACGAGACCTTGATTAGACGGCACCTGCCAACCCGAACCTTCCCAATAATTCCATAAATTAATGAAGCAACACTTTCTCAGCATACACCTGAATCTTGAAATTAGTCGCCATCAACTTTTTCAGAAACATCAGAGGCTACGATTGCTGAAACATACCAAAAGGTCCCGCATACTTGGGCGTCTTCTTGGCCCATTTCAACAACAGTCCATTTGCTACAACCAATTTCCCACTTTCTCCCTCCAGTCGAATACCTCTTGGTTTCGTCACCTCCAAAACTTTCACCAAACTTTTGAAAACAGCCCCATAAATCCCGTAAAACACCACCTGAAACGCAATTACAGTCACTGCAAAAACCACAAACATGGCATAGATCCATCCTGACACATGACCAGGATCGTCGTAAAACTCCAATACAGCATACGAGCTTGCAACGGTAATCGGTAGGAGCAAAATCCGATGCCCGATCAAAGCGATGGGATCTGCAACGTTCTTGTAGGCTTGAGTGATGATTTCAAGTTGTCTCAGAAGTTTCAGCGCCTTGTCCTTCCGCTGCTGATTTCCCGGCGGGCTTTTCAAATCTGCGTGACATTGCTCAAGCCATCGCCCAAGAGCCAGAGGATACGCGACCATGAAAAATATGCCCATCAACGAGCAATTCCACGTGTACATGTAGAACCAAGCTTCGAAGATCAAATTCAACGCTAAAATTAGCGGAATTGGGCAACAATGGAATTTTGACATGATCATTGAAGTTAAGAAGTATGGCTTTGTTGGGAACAGGAGGATGGAAATGGGCGCTATCACAAAGCAGTAAATTGCAGCGATCAAAAGGAAGCCTCCGAGGATGCGTTGCAAAACACTTTGTTTGACATGGCCGTCTGAAACCAAATTTTGGTATATAATTTAACAATTCTTAACTTTTTTAAGCAGATATATTTCAAATCTTACCGTGCTTCAGGCTATACTGGATAAACTGGTTGAAGAAAAACAAGACGTCTTCGGTATCGACAAAAGTCAGAGTGACCTGCATCAACAAAGCGATTGAGCTCCAACCACAATACAAAAACGTCAGCATGAAATCAGCAGTCTTGCCATTTTCAAAGTTTAGCGAAATCAACACGAGTTGAGCTACCAAATAGGCAATGTAGAGGACGCAGAAAAAGTAACGAAGGAGCCAAAGCGAGATCAAGTAGCGGTTCTTTTGAACACTGTAAGTTTTGGATTTCAAATTGAAACTAAATGGATTCACTCCGGTTATGGCAGCGAACTGCGAAAATTTTCCGATGTAGTAGACCAACTTTGGTGTCAACATTGCGGCAATAGGCTGCAAAGAAGTAACTATTCCGAAAGACGTTTTTCAAGGAAATAGTGAAGACACGGACACGTATGATAACGAAATATTGTGTCCTGGTTCGAAATTCGGCAAGTTACTGCTAGTAAGAGACAGAAATACTAAACAAGAAAAGAAGGTCACTGTATGTTTATGCGGTTCGGTTTTCGCTCAATGTGACTTCTGAGCGTCATTTACCGTTTATCGACATTATTTGCCCTTGAAACTATTGAGCCAATAAGTATAATGCTTTCACAGTAATGATAATGTCAAAAAACTAAACCATGAACCACATAAACTAGCGGAAACGCTGATTGACGTCCATAAAATTGTCCCTCGCTCTCACTCAGTTCCGTATAAGCTCCAGTTTACCGTTTATGGACGTACATTACTTAAAAGACAATGGCGAAATTTTGTTTTATTAACTATTGGCGACAACGTTGAACTTTCTCAAAACCATGACGTTTGAAATAAAAAATTCAGTAAATATATGCCCTTCCTCCAAATCTTCATTACTCTTTAAACACTTTTGATTGAATTCAAATTATTATTCGACAGCCAATTTAAACGAAAATTCTGCAAGTTGTAATTCAACATCTTGATAATTCGCTCTTTAGCCTATTTCAAGCTAAACAAGTTCACAAGGGATACAAAAACATCAAATTTCGTCTAGAGATACATACATGTATATTACAAACTCTTGTCCACAATTACCACGGCCGCCACACCTCAACCATCCCATAAGCTGAACAATTTCTAGATACAACATCCAAACTCAATCTTCTTGCCGCTGGAGACTTGGGCGGTGCTGTTGGATGTCTTTTCGGTGTTGTCACGAAAGTCAATCCTCTTGCTGAGCTGTCGCTGGACCTGGAAGAACCACTGCCGTTGGTAGCTGTTGAACTTGTAGACGACAATGAGCTAACGCTACTGGCTGAACTGCCCATCACCTGTCCACTGTTGAAGTCACCTGAAGTTCTCTGGTGCCTCTGCAGTACAAGTGACACTGGAGGTGTCTGCACTACCTGATGGACAGGATGAGCTGGCGCTATTGGTGACGGCATGACTTCAAAATGGCCATTACTTGGATACTGGGATGAAACCGTCAGGCTCGAATTACTACTGACTTGCCGCTGCAGCCCGTTAACACAGTTTCCAAGATGGCTACCGATGCGGGACCGCATCCCCGATTCGACTCCGTCCAACCGACCCAAGTAGCGGCTGACCTGTAAAAACATTTTTACTATTAGACTATTCTAGTCTTTCTTTCGGGTCATTTTAACCTTGAATTTTCTAACCTCTGTCGCACATTCTGCAAATCCATTTTTAAACCGCTTCAACACTGCAGGATCCGTCGCCATCGCAACCGCAAGTTGATTTCTCTGCACATTCTGAAGATGCCGAACAGTCAGTTCCAAAATGTCAGCTTTTTCCAGCTTAGAATGGCGAGCAGGGTCTTTTTGCATGGCTTCCAGCAGGATTCCTTTGAGCTCACCAAGGCAGTTGTTGATACGGGCACGACGAAGCTTCTCCATTATTGGCTTGTTGCACTGAAATTTCAAAATCTCATAAGGATTCCAGCTATACCATTACAGTTCGCGTTCATATCAGAATATTCAGCTTCAACTTAAAACTGCTAAAATTTCTCACCTTTTTTCCTTGAGGCTTTCGTGCCATCTTGTTCTCTTTTGTCTCTTGTTGGATATTAGAATTAGCAAAATCATCCTCGTCCTCAGAGTCGTAATGGTGCAGACTAAACTGATCCACCTTCATTTTTGATTTTGTGAGTGAGTTGGAGAAATCAAGAGTTTTGGAATCGCACTTCAGTTCAATCACTAGAATTGGACGAAACTTTGTTGCTTCCTTGACGGTCTCCGAACGCCGAATAACTGCTTCGATTCGATTTTCCTTGTTGCCTCTCATACCGGAAGCTCAATAAAGTACCCCATTGAATGCGTCCATGCGTCCAGAATTCCGACGGTCGTGTGACCGACCCTTTGTGAATGTAATGCAATGTTGACTACAGCTCTGGGAAAAAAATGTTTCCCACGTTCCAATAGTCATGTTGCGTGGCAGCTGTTGTCAGGACGCAAAACCGAACAAGCAACACCTGGTCCTGCTTTTCACCCTTGCACCCTTCCTTTCGGTGAGTTGAAATTTGAAGGTATTATCTTCAAGTTTAGCCCATCATTTATGCCTGCTCAACTTGACAACCACAAAGGGCAACACAACGCAACTATCTGCGACCTTCGACTTGTTTCCCCAAATTTCATAACTGCCTTAAAGTTCACAGCCACAGCAACTTGAGACTGACCGGGTTAGAGTTTTAAGCATTCACCAACCTGAAACTTCATCCATTAAGTTGAACTGTTGACCGGAGGACTGAAAAAAGTATGATGCTTAGGTAGATCACATCACATGTAAAAGTTCTTTGACTTTCGCTATGTATGAAACATTGAGCATCAAAAACTATTTTCGCAATATCAAGCCTATGGAGTTTTAAAATAGTTTTCTGAAAGACTTTAAAAGCATGAAATGAAATTTCTAGTCATGTAGCTTGCGAGTGCAATTATGAAACGACAGCAAGATTAATATTAAATTGTGTATCCAGTTTATGGAATGGTTCATCATCAACTGCAAAGAGCCTGAATATTCTGACAATGATTCAAAAGAGCGGTAATGTTGATCAAACGTAATAGAGAATTTCAACACATGAAATCCAGTCTGCATTTCCAGATATTCTGTGTGCATCTGCTCCTGCCGCACACATTCTACTCTTCTCGCACGAATCTACTCCGCTCACAGCTATAAAAGTCTGTTCAACTCATTGCCGCATCATCACTCGGATTCCATCTCTCTTGCTGGAAGCATCTCTGAAAGCAACTCTCTCTCAACATGCCACCAAAGGTTAGCGGAAAGGCGGCCAAGAAGGCTGGAAAGGCCTCGAAGAACATCACCAAGGGCGAC
>JAQGBJ010003421.1:0-12818 GCA_034698345.1 Sphaeridia pumilis | reverse complement strand
TTTCGCAACGTTTCAACCAAAGTTATCGCGATTAAACTCGAACTTCGCCGATGTTGAAGCAGAAAATCAACATTTTTTATCTGGAAATCAACTGAGGCGTCCGATCGGAACATTGTCGACCTGAATCGTGGCCGAAGCTTGATCGGCCCCACACAGAAAAGTTCCAGCGTTTTCGGAACGCTTCATCCAAAGGTATCGCCACTACCCCGATATTGCCGATTTTGAAGCGAAAAAACCGTTTGTCGTGGCTGAAACTCAACTATCTGGTCGGTATCTTGTTAACCTGGGAAGAGTCGTAGTAAATTGAACAGAAGTGTCGTAGTAAAGGGAACAGTACGAGCTGGCAGCAGTAACATGCTGCTCCGGGAAAAATATTTTTTCTAAGTGTTAAATTCGAGCTAATTACATGAAAAGTCCAAATCAACTGAAGTTAACCTAAGGGAATCGATTGAAGATATCGGTTTTGCCAAATTCTTAGGTTAAAAGTGAAAAAAGTTAGTTTGAAATTCAGCATGGTGGAAGCAGGTGGAAACGGCAAGGCGGGGAGCGTAAGTACGAGACGTTGTGGAAAATTTGAACTCAAAAGTAAGTTCAACTTATATTAGTATATGTCCAGGCGAGGCTGACGTCACCTGTTTATTGATCCAAAAGATACTGGCACAATATTTGGATCTGATTCAGGTTGATGACCAAAGAAAAGGGAGATAAGGGAAGGAAAAGGGACCGAGCAGAAAGCAAGTCACCAGACGAATCCAAGGATAAGAAGCAGCAAAAGAGTACCCAAAGGATGGCTGGAAAAGAAATGGAAACTAATACCACAACAGCGTCAGCAATGGGAAGCGCGGCGGCATTCGAAGCAATAATGAACCAGTTGAAGAGAATGGACGAGAAGCTGACCGCATTGGAAGGAATGAAACCCATGCTAACCAGACAGGAAGCGAACATGAAGAAAATTGATGTAAGAGTAGATCTAGCATGGAAAAGCGCCAACGAGAAGACGATTGTGGTATTGGGATTGCCTGAAGCCAAAGAAGAAACTCCAGCTACGACGGAGGGTCTGGTGATTGAACTGCTAGAACAAGTGGGATGCGAGGACACCAATATTGACTGCTGTGTCCGAATGGGAAGACCAAAAGCAGGTGTCGTCCGCCCAATCAAAATATACCTGATGAGGATGTCCGAAAAGTAGAAGATCCTGAAAGCAAGATCAAACTGGCATCGAGTGAAGAGTTCAAGCAAGTCAGCATCCAGCCAATGCGACTTCAATCAGAAAGGGAACTAGCGAAGAAAATTACCAAAGGGAAGGAACTGAAGTCAAAGAATCATGCAACCAGCTTCGCCATCCGCAACAAGATACTGGTGGTCTCCAATAGAAGCAAGAACACAGTGTATGGGTATAAGGAAGAACTGAACCAAGTAATTGAACTGGATAGAGGAAAAACCTCAGTACCCTAAACTAATGGAGGCAGCCAGAAAGGAAGGAAGGGATGTAATATGGGCAAGACCAAGAAAGAAGTGATACAGTGTAAAATAAGTACCAACTAGGTTAAAAAGTCTGATCATAAAGTCAAAGTGAGTTTATATAATAATTGAGTGAACCTGAAATCTGTTAGCAATGCTTAGTTCAAATCACGAAGAGCTGAGTTGGTAGTGGCAGTGTATTGTTTTGCCAGCGTATGCATTATACTGGGTTTGTTCCCGAAAAGCTGAGTTAGTAGGGGCAGTGTACTGTTAGCCGGCGGATGCATTATACTGGGTATAATGTATAAGTATTTTTATGGTTTTAGGGTTATCGTGTACCAGCTATTTTTAGTAATCGGAAGATAAGTATAATATTGAAGTCACAAGAATATTATTTCGTGGGACTGATATCATGTTGTATTGATGAAATTTCAAAATGTGTACCAAGGAAGGAATAAATGTAACCCACCCATAGGACCCAGTTTCCTGCAGGCTGGACAATTGCTCAAATTTCACATATTTTTATTTGTTTACCTTGTGACATTTTCAAGCCAGAAAATACCAGTGTGTCAAGAGTTACCTGTCGTCAATTTTTAAATCTGACGGTGTCATATATTTTAGGACTTTTAATTACGTTTTTAAAGTTACATTTGACGACGAAAAAACTGAAACATCTGATTGATACTTCAACATCGAGTTCAAACATTCAAAAGAATCAGTAACAAGCGGTCACCTTTATTTTTGATTGTGTTTCTCCACAATACTGTGTGGCTCCGCTCATGGGCTTTTTGTCAAAAAGCCTTTTAAAAAGTTTTTGATCCCACCGATTCTAATTATCGCCTATATATATCTATATATATATATTGAACCGCTGCACACTAGAAGCAACAGAAGAGCAGGAGCAGTTTCGATGCTCCTCGCGCCATCTACCGTGCGAATAATCGTTGGAGCTTCAAGGGCGCTCATTACAGACTTCCCTAGCACATATACCATGAGCGCTGGAGTCTATTGTTTTGTTGCTGAATGAACATGTGTGTAATTGACCCTTGTTAATTCCCCCCGGAACCTTGACGTCACGTTTTGTAAGCTTGTAAAACGCTAATGAACAAGTGAACACGACAAGGTGAAAGTTGGTGAAATTTACTGAAATTTATACAGGAAATCTCAGAGAAAGAGAAAGAAAAAGAAAGTTTCCAATTCTTATAAGGGCAAAAGATACACACGTGCAGAGAAAACGTATATAAGAAACAACTTATTACATAGCCGTCAGACAAGTGTCAAATTTTGAGAGAAGATTATACAGACGATATGTGAATAAAGAGTAGTGGAGCTGAGAGGGTGAATGTGTACATAAGTTGGGCAATCTTGTTGGAGGATGTTGAGAAATTCCTTTTGAATTCCCTTGAAGAACACACCCAGAACGGAAAAGAAGAAGAAGAGAGATATCGCAATTTTGGGCAACCCGACTTTCACTCGTTTTTTGTTTCTTGTGTCGCGTGCGAGTTGAATTTCTTGTTTCTAGGATTTAGCCGGACGACAACGCTGTTGCTGGTAGTGTGTCATGGCCATGGCGCTTTAGTTTAATGGGAATGCCATTAGAATGTTGGTCTTCTATATGAGAATCGTGTGTGTTTTCTTATGAGGAAAGAACAAGCTGTGGGCGGTGGTGGACGACGACGTGCATTTGAGAAGCTGTGTGGAAGAGATGTGTTTTCAGACGCTTTTGGCAAGGCTTCCAATGACTACGGAACTTTGTCTACTAAAGCAATAGGGAAAGTCGTGAAGCTTTACGGCAATTTCAGCAAAGGGTTGGAAATTCGCTACTCTATACGTTAATACAGGAAGAGAAGAGGGAACAACGGCTGGCTGAAGGGAGAAGAAGAAGATATTTTTCTGCACCAACATTTCTGTCTTGCGTACTGTTCAATTGGTCCTGAGCTGTTGGAAGCTTGGCATGTTTCTTGTTGCTCGCGCCCAGAGAATTTTCCTGCTGCTGCTGCCGCCGTCTTCTTCCCTCCATCGGCCTACTGCTCCACTACAAAACCAGTCGACTCAACCGCTCCGAAAAGCGAGCCACGGTGAAAGTGAAGTGCGTCCAAGAACGCTAGTTTCTAGTTAATTTTTGGTGGAATCAAGAATTTCAAGAGAGGTGTGTGGGGTGAAAGTGATAATTCAGAGGGTGGTTGCTGAAAAAGGTGAGAAATGTTGCAGGTTCGTGTGGCAATTCCAGTTCAAGTTGGTATCAAACCGGGAATTATTGTGCATGGCGCTGGTATCGCAGTTAAAATTAACTCAGGAACAAGTAAGAGCCCTGAAGATGCTAAATATTTTAACTGTTTTCAAACCGATCCAAAATGTCCATATGTGAACATGGTCAAACGGTTTAGGCTAACTGATCGATTTCCAGTCGATTTTGAGCCGATTCAGAATGCACAAGAATCTTGCAACGAAACTGCAAGAGCATCAACTACATGAACACGACGGAAATGAATTCTGAAGGAGAACACAGTTTCCTAAATGAGGCAAATCGGCCTTGACAGCGCTGCCAAAAAGTTTCTATGCTGTGGTCAGAGGTTGAAAGCGCGACAAGTGGCGCCATCTTGCGGCGGATGGTTTGTAGCTGTAGCTGTATTTTTTACATCTGGGGATGAGATAGGTATTTTTGATGGATTGTCATGCTTGTGGGCAGGAATTCGGGAATGAGCAAGAAAAATATGAACAATTGTGGATTTTACTAGAGGCAAAAAGAGGAAGAAAAGGTGGGAAAAAATACATACAAGTTTGAATCCATCCGTTGAATAAAAACACAGGTCTGGAAACCGATTCCAAAGAAACGAAGCGAAAGAAACGATAAGTATACGAGCCAGATACAGAGAACAGAAACGAAGAAGACAAAAAGAGTCGTAAGAGAAAGTAGAAAGAGATATAACAGTTGGATGGAGAAATATAGAGAATTGTAGATTTGTAATTTGGTTGCTGATCCCGTTTCCTGTTTGTTGGTCCCTTGGGAATTGTATATATGCAAGAAGTCCAAAAGTGCGCAATCGGTTGACTTGGGTTTTTTAGTAGGCGGCAGACTGGCAGCGTTCAAGCTGTTTTTGGGCTTTCGGTGAAAAACTACTTGTTTATTTATGCGGATGTTACTCGAGATGGAGATGAATGTAATTTTCATTTTGGTACACACTGAGCAAAAGCGGCGGTAGTAGAAAAGTACTTGTCGCAGTTGCTAGAGAAACTGAACTCTGAACTGGAAAAAAAGCCATTCCAAATTATTACAAGTGCAAGCTGACGGAGCAAGCAATTTCATTAAAGCTTCTCAGCAACCAGAGGGCGTTGCTATAGATGGAAAAAAACATATTTTGACCTCTCGCTGTAGAAGAAATCGATGCTGTGAGTGTCTGAGACTTCCAATTTCATCAATCAACGAAGCGTTGGCGTAAGCCGGAAAAATGAATCCCATTGTGCCCGATTGTGTGGCTTTGATGTTTGATGGATTGAGGCAGGGAACGAAGCTGATGAAAAGATACACGAGTTTTGGCGTGTTTACCAACATTGCGGTGATCCTGAAAGCTTTCCCATGTTACACTTTTTTTTCTATTGAAAAAACGTGAAACCAACTGCTTTTGAAAGCGCATCGACATAATATTGATTGCAAATGACCTTGAGCTAAACATATGTATGAAATGTATTACAGGAAAGGAAACTGGAATGGAGCCCGCTGAATTGGAACGGCTGAGAAAACCGACGAATATCGTTTAAAACAAGTAACTGGAGCATTAGGACTTCTTGGTGAATACAAGAACCAAATATGCCGTTGGACCGCCAATGGATCCGGGCTTTGGGCTTCTGCCTCGGCGTTCTGCTGCTCCTCTGCTGCGGACCGACAGGTGGGAATCCGGACGCGAAGCGGCTTTACGACGACCTGCTGAGCAACTACAACAGGCTAATTCGACCAGTTGGAAACAATTCGGACCGGCTCACGGTCAAAATGGGGCTCAAATTGTCCCAGTTGATTGATGTGGTAAGTGGACGTCGTTTTGTAAAAGCTACTGGGGAGAGAGACTCGAGTGAAGTGAAGAGGATTCGCCTTCCGGCGAAAAACCCTACGAGTGCATAGTTTGTTCAACAGCTTTCGAGAGAGTAGTTTGCGAAGCGAACATGCATGTAACTTGAAACTGTGTAAACAAGAAGGGCGAATGGTCGAAAGAGGCTGGGAAAAGAGGAAATTGTGTATGGGCAAAGAGTATATGATATTTGGTGAGAGAGACGAGCTTTCACCACAGGAAATTGTAAGCGATAAGTTAGAAAGTGGAATGAGTGGAAATGACACAACGTCATCTGCAGCAGAGATCGGTTTGATTTCGTAGTTTTGCAAGAGGGAGAGAGAGAAAGCCAAAATATGGGAATCGATACTGGCTTTTGGACGAATCAATGCTGAATGGACGTTATAGAGAATGTAACGTTATTGGAATAAACCATATTTGTTTGGCTTTGTTTTCAGAATCTCAAGAGTCAGATTATGACAACAAACATGTGGGTGGAACAGGTAAATACAACTTTTCTGATTAACTGCATCCCTAGAAGTTCATGAAGAAATTATTAGAAATACTAAACATGTTTTTTGGCTGACACAGGTTTGGAACGACTACAAACTGACGTGGAATCCCGAAGATTATGGCGGAGTCGAAACACTTCACGTGCCGTCGGAACACATTTGGCTGCCGGATATCGTGCTATACAACAAGTGAGTTTTGTTGTGAGATATCAATCAGAAAAAATGCATTAGCTGCTTGATGGTTCTTCCACTGATCTCCAAGATTTTTGTACCCTCGAAAACTGGGAGTAGATCAGAAGGCGGCGTAAACCAATAGGTTTTTGGAGAGAACCCGTATTGATCTTACATAAAAAGATACACAAATCAGGAACTTTGCAACTAACACGCTCTGGCTTAATGAGTATGAGCCGGAGAAAGTTTGATGGAAAAATGGGCATTTTTAATGAGAATGAGGAAAGTTGCTAGAACTTGAGCAGAAACAAGACCAAAAAAGGCTCTCAAGTGCTGACGCTAAAGTCTGACGCTTGTACGCTTCAGATTACAATTTCCAGGCAGTAACGAAAACACATGGGACGCTGAAGCCTGAGCCAACTTACAGGTCGGCACGTTCTTGAAAATCCAGTAAAAAATGAGCCAATTTGGCAAGAAAAAAGATGACGTCGTAGTCGAGTGGTTCTTGTGGGGCGGGTTTTGGCATCCTTGTACATACATAAGTTGTTGTGAATGATGCCGTAATAACGGTCGAGGCTTGAGTACGCTTTTCGGATACGTTTCAAGAGAAATGTGAATATAGCAGCTTCTTTGAACTAGGAGAATCAAGAGCCGCGGCAGCAAATTAATCTCAAGAAACGCCGAGAGCCGAGTTTCGCAACTCGAGCGCCCGCTAGCGTAAATGTTTGACGTGAGAAATACATATGCGGGTAAAGTTTCTGCTCGCTCGAATTTCGGGGACAAGAGAATATTTCTGGCTCCAAGAGCAAGAACTGCATCCTCTTCTGCCATGTGTAAAATCTTGATGGAAGCAATCAGTCTTGTTTTGTGCTTGCGGAAGTTGCGGGTTCCGGTGGAAAAGACACTGGTTTAATTTGAATTCTTCCAAGACAATTCTCATGGCGTTCAGACTTTCGGTGGCTGGTTTCAAAGGGAGAAATTTCTCCTCAAGCAACCGGGTTTTCGATAATGCTCTTGAACGGAAGACAGCTCTTGAAGCAACACCATTATAGCGTGTTATCTTGTTGAGTTTTTTAAGAGGCAAGAAGTCCTTGAGGGGATTACATGTCCGGGATCCGAGCAACGCCGACTAACCAGCCACCTCCTGCGGATTCTTGTTGACTGACTATGACTGTAAGAAATTCTCCGTCCATCCACAGACTTTAGGATGCCAAAAAAGACTTTTTGCTTTCTCCGGCTCAAGTAATGGCATTTTTCTCACGTCCCCTCTTACAGTTGAGCAGCCTTCGGGATGTATGTTCAAATCACGTATGCGGTCGCGGTTCCATCTGTTCTTTCCAAACACCATCGTTCAGGAGAAGACAGAGGCACCCAAGTTTGGGGGGGGGGAATTGAACGGAACTTTGAAGAAAAAAACTGGAAAAGTAGGACATTTTATAATATTTTTCAACTGTTTGTTTGCAGCGCGGATGGAAACTACGAAATCACCATCATGACAAAAGCGTTGTTGAACTACACGGGAGTTGTCCGGTGGAGGCCTCCGGCCATTTACAAGTCGTCTTGTGAAATCGATGTCCAGTATTTTCCGTTTGACGAGCAAACGTGTACCATGAAGTTTGGCAGTTGGACCTACGATGGTTTGACGGTAAGTTTTTTTGACCTTTTTTGTAGCAGCGCAGCGTCTCTTTTCTGCTAAAATGTTAATGCAATTGGGCAACAACAAAAAAAGGTTCAGACATACCTTTCAGAACAGCGTTTTAGAACAGCAGGTAGCTACAAAAAACCCGGGTGCTTCTTGGAGGTTTAAAACTCCCAAAGGTAGGGCGGTGAACATCATTTGGCTTTTCCCAAGGCGGTTGTTAAGTTTGCTGAGCAGTTTTAAAGACATTGCTGTACAACGGCAGGCTAGAACTAGAATAACAAGAAGAAGACGTAGACGTGTGGCCATAAATTGTGACGGGCGCGGCGAAGAGTTAGTGGTGTTGCCGGTTGAAGGAATCCAAATAGCGAAAATTGCATTCTGTAAGCTCCAAAAGGCATCAAAGCTTGCGGGAACAAAGTACGAGACGAGGACAAAAGTTGTAAAAATTTTCATTAGACAAAGTTTGTGGGATCTGCAGGGAAAGTTGGGGATGAGGACGGAAGAGTTTATAGAATATTCAAAAAGTTGGCTTCATAAAAGTGACTCGAGCTAAACGTTATGAAGATGTGTAGTAACTTTGAAGAGAGATTTTACCAGAAAAAAGTTGACAGAAAATTTTGGTAGAATTTTGCCATGCTGGGAATCGACAAGTGTGAATCAAGGAGCTTTCCACAGTGTAAACAAAGACAGGTGTTTGGTCACTCGCGAGTCTTGTGGAGCTCAAAGAAGAAAATGTAAGGAGACGTCGAAGGTATCTGCAAAGCTCAGAGAAAATAGAATTTGGTTTAAGTGGATTCAACAAGAGCTTGATAGGCGAGTGGAGGCTGAACTGGAGCCGCTCAAGAAGAGAAAGTCGGTGGAGTTTGCAAGTGAAATTCGTATAAGCTGAGGAAATCCCCATTGGTTGAAAGTAGGGATTAGAAGAGTAGAAACTAGAGAAAGTTTTCAAAGACATGGAAAGTTGTGAGTTGTTCAACTGGGAGCGAAAACGGCACCTGAAAATGCTGAAGAGTCCGTCAAAGCTTTGTTTGAAGTCTGCAAAAAATGTTTTTGTTTATTCAAAAGAAACTGGAGACTTAAGTATGGACAAGAATAAGCAACAGCTCTTACATTATAGCTTACTTTTGTATGTCGAATTCCTCTGGCGTATGTTGAGCTAGGAAACAAGACGGAGAAAGTAAACTATGCCTGGAGTCGAGAGAAAGTCAGGGAGGCTGTAACAAAAGTTTTGGACGTAAACAAAAGCATATTCTGTAAGGCTTGTTTCGAAATCATCTAGGAAACGGAAACTATGGAACAAAAGCAATGTATCATATGGTACAAGAATAGAAAGTGACATGTGGACTTTCTCGATAGGAGGCTGGAAGCAACTCGAAACGCCATATGCGTGGGGGGAGGCATCTTCGAAGGACACTTCGAAGATGTAATTGTTACAACAAGAGAAACTGACAAGTTAATGGGTTTTGTCATGTATCTTATGGTCGGCAAGAAATATGGGCGCAAGTATTGTATTCTAAAGATATTTCACTTTGTGACCGCTAGGTGGACTTGAAGCACATAAACCAAACGGACCTCAACAACAACATCGAAATGGGCATGGACCTGCAGGACTATTACATTTCTGTGGAATGGGACATAATGAAGGTTCCGGCGGAACGTCACGAAGAGTTTTACACTTGCTGCGAAGGTCTCTACGTCGACATCACGTTCAACATCACGCTGCGCCGGAAGACACTCTTTTACACGGTGAATCTGATTATTCCCTGCGTGGGAATTTCGTTCCTGTCGGTTCTCGTCTTTTATCTGCCGTCGGACTCTGGCGAGAAAATGTCGCTCTGTATTTCGATTCTCCTCTCGCTCACCGTGTTCTTCTTGCTGCTGGCCGAAATCATTCCGCCAACTTCGTTGGCGGTACCGCTTCTGGGCAAATACCTACTTTTTACAATGACGCTCATTACATTTTCTGTCATTGTCACCATTTGTATCCTCAATGTGAATTACCGGTCTCCCGCCACGCACAAAATGTCTCCGTGGGTCCGCGCCATCTTCATCGAGTTTCTTCCCAAATACCTTTTCATTCAGAGACCAGATAAGGATGACGATGAGGGCGAGGAAGCGCAGCATTTGGGTCAGTTTGGAAGTTTAGTTTTTTGAAATTTTGAAAATATTTTCAGGATTTAAAATTATGGAATTTTTTACCCACAGGTGGAGCTGGAGGTACCAGCAACGGCGGAGCTCATCTTCAAATCTGCCATATTCACGGACTCAGTCCACCGCAAGATATCGAAATCCCCTTTTACCCATCGCTTCCCTCGCCAATCTTCCTCAGCGAGTCTGAAGCGCATCGACACACGTTCGCTTCCGATGTCAAGAGATTACCGTCTGAAATAGAAAAAACTGCCACTAATATACGATTCATTGCTCAACACAAAAAGAACAAGGACAGGTTCGAACTGGTGAGTGTAGTTTTGGTGTCGAAAAAAACTTGGTTTTCGGAGCGGAAGTACTTTGAAAGATATGGAAGTTTTGAGAAGGAGAAAAGGGAGATTCGAAGGTGTTTACTTTCCCCTTGAGCAAGACATCAAGTTATAATGGAGCCTTTGAAGCTTGGACGATGAAAGAGCTCTTATGAACGCCTTTCAGTTTCCGGTTCATTTAGTCGGTAGGCAAAGAAATTTAAAGCACGTAGTAGTAACACAGGAGCCTCCTGAACTGGAAGCGGAAGTTTAGCTAAATCATACAAAATAAACATGGGCAAACGTGAAAAGACAATAGAGCGTAGAAGCAGTAGAATAACAAATTAAGGCTGATGAAGCCTGGCAAAATATTGGCTTTGTGGGCCTGCAACTTTGTAAGTTTGCACTCTGAAACGACCTCCAAAGATACAAAAGACGATGCTGGAACTTTTACAAAAGGAGCCTGCAAATGAGGACGATATTTAGACAAATGACGTTTTTCTCAATTGTGGAAAAGTTTAGGAGAGAATGGTGAAAGTTGACAACTTTCTGCAGCTCATGAAAATTTGTCAAACTAGTGAGACAACTCCCGACTCTTTTGTACTATTAGATTAATTGATATTGATGATGGTGCGCTGGAATAGAGGCTTTGATGATAAAATGATGTTTTGTTTTGTGATGCTCAGATAGAAGAAGATTGGAAGTACGTGGCAATGGTTTTGGACCGGCTCTTTCTTTGGATCTTCACTGCAGCCTGTATCCTTGGAACAATCGGAATTATCTTTCAAGCTCCGAGTCTCTTTGACACCACGAAGCCGATCGATGTGCAGTACTCGAGAATCGCTCAGCGGAAGCTCATGCAGATGGGCCCAGAGGAAGACTAAAAAAGTAGGATCGGGGGATAATCAAGCTGAATCATCGAAAGCTTCCGAAGAAGTATAATTAAGAATCTGCTGCTATTTTACCTGGTTTAGATGATGTGCTGATAATTAAGTAATAATAAGTTGAGGCTAAAGGTGGTAGGTGGTTACTGTAACGTTTACGGACGAAGCGACATTGTCAATAATTTTACCTAAGGGTTGATAGTTATGAATTAGGTTTATGAAACCGGTATAGATGTTATTGTTATTTGAAGTATCGAAAATCGAATTACTACAAGTTTGTACTGTCTGAAAGAATGAAATGAAGGTTAGAAAGAAAATTCATGTCTATGAATTCCAGGATACCGTGTTTGATAAAAATACAGAAGGAAATTGGAGGAGCTCTTGCAGTTTTGGTGATATAAAAGTACATATGTATAAATAATTGCATGGGTTAAGAACGAAAGTAGTTAAATATGGATCTCATGGATTGGATGGAATGATAAGTGTAATAAACGGATTTCTTAATGTATAAAATTGTAATGATGAGTGAGGCGTTTATGAGCGAGATTTAGAAATAATATTGCTGCAACTTGATCAAAGCAAGCTTTGAACGATTGAGATTTAATTCGAGGAAAATAACTGTTGTTGAAAATCATTGTCTTTCGGACAAACTTAGTGAATCGTTTGAGTCGGCTACAAAATCAGCCTTACATATATATCCCTCAGTATTTGTAATTTGTAAGGTGGAAAACGCCTAAGCGTCTTCCGCCGACGACGCACGAAGCGTCTCAGGCCACTAGAAGGCCTATTTCGGACAATCCTCGACAAAAACGCACTAGTGGGCTTGCTGTTGGATTTCGACTCTATTCTTAACGGCAATATAGAATATCCCTCAGTAGGGAGGACATGACAACAGGGAGGAACTGCTTTTGCTAGAGATATTTTGGCAGCTCCAGCTGAGTGAGGAAACCAAGATTGCCTTTTTCTCGGGAGTTTCTTAGCAAAATACCGGGTTAAGGTTTCCATTCTGGCCCGAGTTTTGAAGTCGCCACTTTGGTGCTTGCCACGTCTACACCCATGCTGGACATGACATCTAATCAAAGAACAAATCAATCAGGAAACCTTATTTTGTGTTCATATCCATGGTACACAGCGACTTTCATAGCTGCAGATTTCATCAGAAAACATGACTTTGTGTTCAAATCCAAGATACGCAGCCACTTTAGAAGCTGTACAATAGGCTGCGTATCCTGATTTTGAAAAAGGAAATGAATTTGTGTTTCCTGTCGAACAACACAATTTTCATGGCAAAACATGAGTACGCAAGCACTTTTCAGCTTCAAATCTGGCTGCGTATCCGGGTTTTGTTTGAAAAACACAATTAATTTTCTTGTGAAAACGCGAGTACGCAGGCACTATTGCAACTTTAAAACTTGGCTGCGTATCTCGTTTTTTCCGAAAAAAAAGTACGCAGGAACTTTTTCCTGATAAAAACAGGCAGCGAATCCTGGTTTTGTTTGAAAAACACAAGTTTCTTGTAAAAACGAGGTACGCAGGGAGGTACGCAGGGAGGTACGCAGGGAGGTACGGAGGGAGGTACGGAGTGAGGTACGGAGTGAGGTACGGAGTGAGGTACGGAGTGAGGTACGGAGTGAGGTACGGAGTGAGGT
>JAQGBJ010003420.1:0-12821 GCA_034698345.1 Sphaeridia pumilis | reverse complement strand
TGGGAAAGTTTACAAGGTAATGTTTTAGCAGCTGTATGGTTTGACTTGGATTAATGGACTTTTAAAAGATCATCTATAGTTAAATTTCAAACTAGCCAACCGCATAGTACACCCAGCTAAAACACCGTCATGGGAAGCCAATGGTAATCGGAGGTAACGTCATCATGGTCACAGTACTTGCAGTACAATATTCCGATGCCGTTGAAGCTATTGGTACTGCATAAGAAACGTGGAGCGGCAGGCGCCGCCAAATGGAGTCCGCCAGAGGTCAGAAGTTAATACCACCGAACTGGAACTTCATGAAGACCACAACATAACATCGAAGGACCTCCGTAACTTTCCACTTCCACCCTAAAAATATCAACAGGCCAGCAACGAACAGCAGCAACGATGACCGCCCGCCTATATTTTTTGACAGAAACGCCGGTCCTCACGGAAATGTCCACTTGATACACTTTGACGACTGTCAGTCCAACGTTAATCGTGAGAACATGGAGCATGACGACATTGAGAATCGACCTTCTGACATCCAAGTTGTCTATGATCTACAAAGGTCCAAAAAACATATACTTTGTTCTTTTGAAACTGTGTATACCTATTTCGTCTTCAACTATACTTCAATCCTGTTATCGTTTTCAGGCAGCCCGCAGAGCAACGGCTTTAAGTACTTCCCAGCCCTTTCATTGCTGATTCGCCTTAAATTCGCGAATTGCCGTTGATTACTAGCCGCAACATGAACCTCACAAAGATCAAAATCCGCCATACATGAATTTCGCTCCACTTGTCGAACTCAGTGAGTAGAACCTGAACGTGCTTCCATTTCCATCAATCTGATCTTATCATATCAGTTGTAAAACATGAATTCACACCTTAACAAGATTTTTTATCATGCTTCTTTGCCTTCGGTGAACGACATGAAATGTCCATGGCAACGTTAACAGAACTGGCAACATCATTCCTGCTAGAAATCATGCATACACTTTCTAAAAACTATTACACCCTTTTCAACACCTGATGCCACCGCCGCCCAGACCACTGGGCCTGCCTCTTTGGTAGCTCACTTTTGCAGTGCTGCCGCCGCTGTCTCTGTCATCATATAGTCTATGTGGACCATGTGCTGGAAGTTCTTCATTGGGAATGGGGGGTCCTTCGTAAGAGTCGACTGAAGGGCCCGGTGCATATTGTCCGCCTCGGGCTCCAGGGTACCCACATCCACCTCTGATTGCTCCAGCAATGACTGCATTGCCTTTCAACCGCAGAACAAGCTCTTCTGCCGCCTTTCTGCTGGCAGTTGAGTAATGACGTGATGGAGCTTCGCTTTGCCTTTGTGCACCATTGGAACTGCTCTGACCTCCAAGCTTGTGTTCGTGGGGATGTTCTTCGAAATTCTGGTAAAGAAGCGAGGATTAAGGCTATCATGAACGGGAGAATGGCTTCCGCCACTCGAACCTCCACCTTCGGGTCCTCTGTTGTACTGCTCTGTATATTCATGAATTTCGTTGATAGCTCCTCCATACCGCTGTTCAACATGAGATCCTCCATCGCCTGTGGCATGTTGAAGGGCAGCAATTTTGCGTCCAGTAAGTCTAGCATGTCCTGCTTCTCGGCCATGAATGTGGCTAGCAGACTCGACAGCTCCATATCAACATCCGGATGACATTGTCCTCTGGGGCGGTATCCCTGACCACCCTCAAGATGTTGAGGTGCAATTTTATGGAATTAGCCAGATTGTCCTGTGCAGGCCCCTCTGCTGCTGTGTTGTCCGTTAAGAAGTTTCTCGCCGTGAATACTTTCATGATATGGGGAGCTACTGCCATGGCCATGGGTTCTTCCGCATGTAATGGTCTCGATGATCGCCATTGGTACACCCTGCAACGCCACACACCAATCCAGCGTTTCCTGCTGTGCCGCTTGTCTGACTACCAGATCCTACATTGTAGCGGCGTCGTCCAGGTTCTTCAGGTAGGCCACGTCCTACATAGCAAACACCGGTGGAAGACTCCACACCTTGAGACTGGCTCTGATGAATGGTTTATGAATGGTTGACATTATGGATTTTTTGCGGAAGCTGTTGAGTGGACTCAAGAATCAAGTAATTCGCTTCAGGAGATTTTTATTGAATGAACATTCATTGGTACAACAGATTATTTTGGTGGTTCATTTGAGCATTTCGTATACAAAGCATATGAATTATTTACCGTTCGCAAAGAAAGTCACGGTGAATATATACCAAAAAAGTAACACAGCAAAATTTCAAAGGATTTTTGAACAAAAATGATACGAATAGAAATTCAGTGAAAAATAACTGAAGAACGACGATGTTTCCATGGCTTCAGAAGAAACCACCCGGCGGCCAATCAAGCTTCGAGGGGAGAAATACGTTTCATCAGGGGATCCAAAGTCGTCATCTCCCAATAACGATGTTCGAATTCGCATGGCACGAGGAAACTCGTCGGATTCGGTACAAATAGCCATTGAAGAGTCACGTTCGGAATCGCAGTTGACGAGTACACCGTGCAAGCCGCAAACATGACAAGACATGCAAAACCCGCGAATTCCTTTCTCCAGGGTTGAAGCGTTTGTTTGAGAACTGTGGTAAACGAAGAACGCTGTCGGTCGTGTTGGATTTTGTGTCTTCTGTTCATAACAATCAAAATGGTACTGATACTTCAGTCTTGCAATCATGTTTATCTTCTGCTCTGCTTTCACCGTCAGGTTGAAGAGGGTGTTTCTCCCTCTTCTCAGTTCCTCCGTTATGAATCTAGTGAGCTCTCTCAATTTAGCTACAAATTCGGTTTGGTTTCTCGCCTCATCCTGAATATTACGGAAAGTTCGCTCCAGTTTTTCTTGCAGATCCATTGCAAAGAGTTGGATTTCTTCTGGGCTCGATGTCATGCCTTGCAAATCATCTGCACTCAGACAGTCTTCGATTCCGGAAAATCGTTCCCAGTCCTGAACCATGGACGTTGTTCTATTTCGTATCTTGGCTGAGAGTTGATGGTAGATCCGAATATTCTGGCATGTAGAATTGTAGAATACGATGGTATCTCCTTTGATTGAAGAGTGTCGTCGTAAGAGGCTTGTCGAATCAGCGGATGCGACAGGTGAGCGGAAAACAATCACCTACAAAAAATCGCATAAGTATGAAATATCTAGTGCAGCAGACAAAGAAGAACAAATTTTTGTGATACTTACCATAACAACTATCGCCGTGAACGTTATGTGTGATATGTTCACCATTCTCACAATCCCTCTTGAGATCAACATTATTATGCACTTACGTCAGGAACTCCTTACTTCCGCTGCTCCGGGTTGGGTTCTGCTGCAATGAGGATGCATCACAAACTGAGACTCCTTTTTCTTCTCCACTTCACCAGGTTAGCCTTCGAGCCATTCACTTTCTCTTTTAACTCCTTCTTCAAGTTACATTTCTATTATTATATTTTTGACCTCGACACATATCATGAATTGTAAACATATACGAGTTTTATCATAGTGGCGCAATAACGTAATCTCGAAATCCTGTCATATGCCACCTCTTGAATTAATTCCATCTTCGGCTATTCATGGTTATTTGAAAATTCCATATGACCGAGCGTTTAGCAGGAAGGTCCTTTTGAAATACTTGTAATTTATCCCCGGCAGATCTTTGTTCAATGAAGATTCAGGATTGCAATTCCGAAGCATGCATCGGCCGGTGGTGATGCTGCTGCATGTTATAAATACCCGGGTATTTTGATATATGGTTATCTGTAATAATAAATATTGGTATATAATAAATTCACTGAAAGCACTTGCAGACCAAGCTCTTTCATTCGGATGTGAAAACTTATGATTTCTCTCGCAACAGTAGTAACTTGAATTAGGTGGAGGAGAGTAAGCTAAAAACCGGTCGGTTTGGTACCGTCTCACCACCACAAAAATACGATAGTGAATAGAATATAGAGGAGACAAACTGGATAAAATCCAAGTAATTTGTTGTGTCCCTGGTTATGTCATCATCATCAACCCTTCGTTCGTGATCTTTGCATCTAGAGACATGAGATCATTTGCTGGCATGTAATTTTGTTTTTCAAGTTGAAAACTGCTCTTTTCATCTCTGCTGGAAGTCTATCAGTTGGATCGACGACTTCAGTAGATTTCGCCCAAAAGTGTCGACAGCTTCATATCATTGCCTCAAATCAATTTAGCAGCCGCCTGAACCTTCGGATCGACTGTCCATCCAGGCCTTCCAATACCAAAACGGAGAACCGCTTTCGGATTTTTTGGAACGTTTGTATACATCCGGACAGCTTTCATGTTCCGATACGGGTTGTGTATTCTTATGGGACTGGTATGATTTTCGGCTCCAGCATTTATACAGTCTAAAGTCCATACAAAGTTTTTTGAACTACACTTGTCTGGCTTTTGTCTTATCATTTGTGCGGGTAGAGGACGTGCGTTGAATTAGACGGAATTTCTCAAAAATAGGTCATGGAAAGTGGAAACGTGCCATTGACATATCTTTATGGCGTTGAATGGACAGACCGGAGTAAGCAAACACATTTGCACTTTTCATAATTGTCGTGATTTTAGGTCTCGGACTTACCCAACAATACAGTGAGAAGCCGGCGGGAATCCAAAAAGGAATCCCCATAAAATCTGTCAATTACAAGGTCGAAAGGGAAACGAGCGCGGCGGTTGATGAAGCTACAAATAACTTGGAACATGTGCCTTTTGATTGTTGTTGTCTTCTTTTCCTCCATCTGTCACATGCGCTTCTATTATTGAACTGAAGCCGGAGCAGTCGAGATGTGGGTAGCTTTTATTGTCGATGGTCAAATGACCCACTGCACTAACAATGCAACAACCAGATGGACATCAAACCCTTTTCAGCTCAAAATAACCCGTAAATACCCTGCTATTGAATGAGAGTAGTAGACACCTTGACATCCTGGTCCGAAAATAAACATTTGGTCTCAAGTGTGTGTCACTCTCAAGTGCTACGTGCGGCTGCCGAATCCAAAGTCCCGCAATCAATCAAAATTATAAACAGTCAGACGGCTGCAGTTCCACGAAAAGAACTTCAAAGTTGGACGGCGTATGTGACATATTCACACGAAGAACTATATTTAATATGCAAAACGGGAATTTTGAACTGGGAAAGGGCGGTATGGTTCACCACTTTCTTGGCTTTGAATGACACGGGCCTTACATTCATTGTAGTCATTAGAGTAATCACCACATTATTATACTTGCACAATTATCTACTATTTACTTACAGTAAGAGCTCAAGAGAGCACTCGATCAGCATAATCTGGACTGGTTTTGAAGAAGAATAAAAGGTTGGCTCATTAACATTAGTGTCACGTAGAAGGCTTTTCAGGGTCGGGCATTCTATGAAGGAGAATTTGAATAATGAGCGCAGGACTCCCAAGTCTGTGGAGGAACTAGAGAAAGGTCATTAGTTAGTCTATTAGACTAACTTCCTCAAAAGATGATACTCCATATGCTGGTTGACAGTTTGATTTTTCTGGTGATGAGTATTCCGTCTTTTCCTCAACTTTTTCTGAGTAAAACGTGAGCCTATAATAGCCTGCAGTAAAACTTACTATGGAGCCTAACTAACTCATACTCATAACCACCAACTAGGTAATTTATAACTTAACTATGTAACCTATATGACTAAGGAATCTAGCAAAATAGAATGGCTTAGCTTGCCCCATCAATTTTTTATCTCGCGGTGCGGAGTTGACAGAATTACAGAATTTGACCACTTTCTCGAGTCTCTCTCATCTTTTTCCCTCTTCCACTCACTCACAGAATTATCTTCACTGGGATGAATCCACAAGATGTTGCTAAACTCTATATTTTCACTTTCTTGTATTAAATTAAATCACTTCCCCCCACTTGACGGTATCCAAGTAGCATGCAGAACTTTCACGTGATACATTTACAACCCGGCTTGCTGAGGATTCGCTGCGAGATACAAGAGGGACGCTTTTGCTTGACGTCTTTTGACTTTCAGTAGCAATGAGGAAACCGGCGAATAATTACTTCAGAAGCCAAGCCACCACCTTCTCCCAAATATCGACAAGAGGCAGGTAAATTTCAATAAGTTTCTTCCCGTGTATCTTCCGAACGTATGACGAGTTAAAGCGGGGAAAATTGTGGCTAAGCAGTTCTATGAGTTTGGCCAGCTGCTGGTTGCAGTAGTACCTTTTTTGATCGTTGGAGGGAGGAGAGGACTGAGTAAAAAACATACCAAGTTACAGATATGTCGAGTGCCTAACGAAGATTTAGCTTAAAACAACTTTAGGGAATCAACTCAGTATGCAAATAAGCATACGGTGATTACGAGCAACTTTTTCTGTCTTCTTGCTTGAATTTTCTGATTCCTGACTTGACATCAGGTAGAAGATGACAATAAGGCAATGAATTGATGCTAATGATCGCTCCGATTATGGCGAACTTGTAGCGGAACTCTCGGGTGTGGCCATTATGACCAATGGAGTGGATCTTCGGAGTGGGAGAGCTATACAACACGGCTGGAAGTAAAAAGTCTGTTGTGCTGTCTTCACTAATGATGACAAGGATCGCGAGTGGCGACCCAAAAGGTTGGTCCTGACCGTCAAGTACAGCAGCAAAGCTCAGGTTAAGCGACTGAATTACAATTCAGCAATTCTAATTAATGCGTCCATCAGCAAAAAGCAAGTATTACTCACATTCATTTTGAGCGAAGCGGCCAAACCCAACACCATTGCGGCTCGTCAGAAAAGTACTTGTCTTGAACGACGGTAAGGTCCTCCAGCTTCGGCATGTCGGGGAATTGGCCGCGCTCCGCGCTGAACGGATACATATCTTCAACTTATATATATAACAAGCAATTTTTATTATTTCTGCGCTAGATCCAAGTCAAGCTTGAGTGAACTGAGGTTCGGCAAGACGCCCAGCCATTTCAAATGACGTCCTTGTGCTGTGAGGTTGACGACTCGCTCTTGTACTCGAAGTGTCAGAAACAACTACAATCGCATGTTGAAAGGGGAAATGGCGAACGATCGGGGAAGCCAGTTGCTTACTTTGCGAGTGTAAAGGTCGACTTGAATTTCGGGTGCGAGAATGGGCGTGGCCAGTCCACATCACAGACGGGAAACTACTCGAGTTGACTTGAAACTGTCGGCCTAAAAATGTTTCAAGATCTCCGGCAATATGTCGTCACTCTGGAATCAACAAAAATTTCTCAAATGTTTGGGTATATGTGATCAATTGAAACCATTAAATTCTTACTAAAACAAGATTCACCATTCACTTTCCATAGGTTGGGAGTGCAGGAATTGACTGCGACAGTCACAATAACCGGCCTTGGCGACTCTGAAGCGGCTGCCAAACTATGCCAATACTGCTACAGAGCTAAATGTTCCTTCCTAGACTCCTGACACTAACACAAAATACTATTGACGTGGGAAAAGTACATACATACTACATCCTCCAACAGCTCGTATATACTCTGGTAACACTTAATAACAAGAGAGTAGAAATTTCAGGGTTTCTCATCAATCGGATCTGTGCCTGGTGAGTTTCAGCTATAGAATCAATGCCTTCGAAGATCACAGTCAGCGTGAGAGTGGATTTTTTCATTTTCACGCTCATTGAGTGTGCAGTTTTTCAGAAGTAGTATTTATTCTCGTACGATTTTTTTGTGAGAACAAAAATAAGAAACATAATATACAGAAGTATACGATATAATCAGAAGTACGGGATACAGAATTCAATCGCCAGTATTCTAGACGAAATTAGTAATGAAAGTTATCTTGGAGAGCACAGATCGACAGTATACATGTCATTCAAGAAATAGGTAATAACAGTACTATGAATTATTTTTTCTCTGTAGATTTTTCCTTTTTCCGCGAATTCGTGATGTGGAACACCAGCATCCATATACGACTCCGAAGGGAGCCGAATCACGCGCGGAAACCTTGTTGATCTTCCACAAAAGCTAATACTGTGCTCGCAGTTAACAAAAACACCATTTAATTCGCACTTTTTAGTAGCTGAAATAAACCCGTTAGCTGCAAGAACCATTTCGGTTAAGTTCATCGACGAAAGATCATAGAGCAGAAAGACAGCATCCGTTGATCGACCTTGACCTTCTAATTCCTCTGATGGGTTCCAGCATTGCACACCATATTTCTTACGTAGGTTGGAAAATACCTGTATCATGTTAGCAATAGTTTTGTTCGTACTGAAAGGAAATTTGCTTTGATAAAATCTATCCTTTTCCTTCTGGAGTGCTCCGCTAATTTCATCCATCCTGTTGATGAAATCTCCTCTCGTATAGTTATCAACGAGTTCAAATTGACTCTTAACGATATTGGTTAGTCGAGACTTGAACAAGAGTGATTGTGAAGTGTCCAGTTCATTCCAAGAGAAGCTTTCGGAACTGTCTACATTTATACAATACCTGATGCTTTCGAATGTTTCGAAGTAGTTCCTTGCATCTTGGTACAGTTTTTCTACCTTAGCGAACATGGAAGCGTGGTATTTATGGTCTTCAAGCTCATACATCGTCCTACAAGTCTTCATGGACTCAACCGCCTTGAAACAATCGTCTGTGGAAAATCCGCATAATTATGTATCTGTATAATAATCTTTTAAAAAGAATTTGTGCATCTCATCCGGTAACTCACTTTCGCGAGGAAGTCAAGTAAAGATGGAAAAGTAAACGGCAACTCGACGGGTAATTTCATCGTTCTCTCGGTTATTTCGCTTATAACAATGGAAGTATCGAGCACCTGTCTGGCTTTGGATGTAGCCACCGGTTCAAGTTCCTGCTTACTGTAGTTTTGTTGCTGCAGTGCCAAGGAGATGAGATTTTCTGCTCCCGAATGAATACTGTTTTGTGGCACGGAGTGAGCATTGGTGGAAGCGTATTTAATGTAACCTTCATACGTTATTGACTTCCCGTATTTCTTGGCTGTAAGGAAATGCGAAGAAGGAAACCTCTTGCTGGGTGAATTTCGAAGCTTAAGCTCTTCATCGGTGGGGATGCAAGGGTTAACAGATTCCACACGCGTAACCTCCATCAGATGTACATGAAGGAAGAAGCTTCCTGGTAGATCCAAAGCCCCGAACAGGTCTTCAGCATTATTCGGCTGTCTTCCTGGCAATTTGTACTTTGCGTACAATACATGCCGGTTCTTCTCAAAGTCGGTACGATTGTTCGACAACGAAAAAAAAATCCGTTGTTCTCCAAGAAAATGAGTTGTATTCGGTTCACCCATAAACTTGAATATCGGCACTGCGTCCACAATTCCCGAAGTGATATTCAGTCCCGTGTAGAATTCGTTATTGAAGTTCTGTTCCGAAATTCGCACGCAACTCTGATGTTTATCTGACTGTGAGTTGCAAGTGTTGACCATCTGAAAACAAGATTCCTTCGATTAGATGTTGAACTAACAAACTGTGGAACTTCTCAAACGCGTCATTTCATAACTTGTGTGAAATTCGGAGTAGAACAAAAACCTATTTGGTTGAGCATTTTGGTTGGACTAGACAACCATGATAAATCTAGACTCAACCACTCAAGACGTGAGGGATTAGTTTTCAAAAAACTTACCGCAAAGATAGCAAATATCGGGAGCCACATTGAATTGAGACCCATTTTTGTGTATCCAATTCTTGCTAATCTTAAAACTGGCTGTGGCTTGAGTGTATCGAGCTGAAAAATCACGTTCAGCACATATGATACAGCAGGAAAACTGGACGAGAAACTTGAACAGTACGAGTGGTATGTGGTTACGAATGCGGAATGAGACAAATTTCGTGCAACCATGGGAAACCCACCTACCTCAACCGTCCATCCAAATCTGGACTTGCCGTCCAGAAAACAGAAAGTAAGCCTAGTTGTCTGCAGGAGGGGTTATTATATATGTGAATATATTTGTAAATAACGGATGAGTCTCCCTTTCAGTTTCCTCTATTATTTTCAAGCTGAAAATCACAAAAAGTTATTTTTGGCTTCAACTTTATTGTCCGTTGGACCATGGATGATGACAACAAGGTCGGTCTCGCCTTTACAGTTTTTCGAGATAAAAGTCGTTGGTTTGAAGATGTAACAAGGGAAATGAAACAATTTAGTTTTGGGAGAAAAGTCGACGATTCATGTGGGCAATAATGATGAGCTATAATATTAGCTTGTAGTGCATGTATTGGATCGAGGGACCAAAGGTCACAATGGAAGATGAATTTTTTAAATTTTACTGCTTTTATTCCGCTGGCAGTTCTGAAAGGCCTTATAACAATCTTATAACATGAGAATAATTATGGGAATGTGATGCAACACAAACGAAGCTTAAACAACTACAGACTACTCGTTTGAGTTGAAAGACGCGTGTAGAATACTGAACTACCAATATTTTGTAAGTTGGTTAAGCAACAGCGAAATTCGAGTTTGAACAAAGAGAGACAAAATAGTGAGAGACATCTACAAATATAATGTTTTTACAAACGAACAAAACGCCCCACTGGGTTACACATAGTAATCATAGTACAATTTTCAATTCAGTTCAGCAGGATTGCTTCAGGATTGAAACTAAATTTGGGACAGTCAGAATGTTGGTGAGTTGGAGAGAAACAGTTTATCTTCTTCTTTTTTGACCCATTTCAGTAGTTTGTTGACGGCGTTTATAGCTGCTGCTTTCTTGACGAGTGGTTCGAAGGCGACGTACAGTTCAAAAGACGTGGTTATCTGTAATTTGGCATCAAATAGGGAATTAAGAGATTTGAGTCAATGCCTTTGGTGAGGAAAGGAGCTTAGTTGGAAACATACCCATCCGATCCAGTTTTCGTTGTCATCAACGACATAAATTAACTTCAAAGGTCTCGAGTGACTATGAATTCTGGCATGAAGTTTAAAGTACACTGCATAAAGTCTCTTGAGATCTGGATTGATGATTCTGGGCGGTGTAGGCTGATCGTAGGTCAAATTACCTCGGAAGGAAGAAGGGCCGGGTGCAGGCAGGAGTTTCTGGTGTATTTTCTAAGTTGGGGCTTTCTTGACTAGTGTATGGAAGGTCGAGGGCCGTTGCGACGAACTGGGCAATGGACCTTGATTTGTAGATGAAATGGCGAATTTCAGGAGTGTTTACGGAGGACACTGGAAGCGAAGGGTTGTTCATGGAGTAGTTGATTGCTTCCAAAGCGTTTTATGCCGTCGAAGTCTCTGTAAAGCAAATCAGTTTTTGATAACAAAAAGAAGACATCAAGAGCAAACACAAAACACTCGTAATAATATGAGTATACCTCTAAAATTTTCTGCTTGGCATCTGATAATTGGAAGAAGGAACCACGATCAACAGTGAGTAATATTAGGCACGCCTGGCAGTCATCAGCGAGGTATGATACATGGCAATAGACAAAACCACTGTAGAAAGGTAGAAGGTGATTAGTTGAAAGTATCAAAAGAAATATTAAGATTGAAGGACAGGAATAAGATATTACTTTGCACCAAACTTTGGAAGGCACAATGGAGTCCAGCTCTTTAAGCTTTTGAATGATTCTGATGAATCGATAAGGTTCAAAATGATATGGAGGTCCATCGGATGCATGAAACATTTTCTATTTCTGACACAGCTGATCAGCTGATTATTCCCGACTAGGATTGCGACTTGGTTTTCTGTTATTCTGACAGAAACCAAATCGTAAAACGTCACCATTATTATTAAATATTGCCCACAAATAGTTGAAGCATTTAACCTCCGTCAAGCTGACAGCACTGAGCAAGTAACTAGGATCTTCTTCGACTAAGCTAGTCAAGTTGTCCAGAAGCCTTTCAGAACCCGACAAGAGCCGTCGCAAATCATAATTGGCATCTAATGGACGTTGAAGTAGTTCGAACTATGACGTAAAATGTTGAAATGCGTAGGTTTCCAACATCTGAGAATTTATGACGTTCAGAGCAGCAATCAAGCCGCAACGTTAGACTTCGAAGGCTTGACCAAGAACGTCACGACGTTGGGGTTCAATAAAGACGGAACGTGGATGCACGGCGGTGGAGAAGACAATAATGCTAGAATCTGGGACCTCCGGTAAGTGCACGTGGTTACTCCAAATTGAAGTTGGATCATCCAATGTCTAATTCTTTAGTTCCCCAGGTCAGGCAGCCCTCAGTGCCAAAAAGTGTATCAGACGCATTCATCCCCTATCACATGTGCCACGCTCCATCCTAATAATACTGATCTGATAGTGAGCGACCAGAGTGGAACGGTTCACATTTGGGATTCGAGGAATGACCAGACTGAGCAATTGGTAAGTAACCCGGTAAGATGAAAATTATTTCTTGAGTTTCATCTTTACGTTAAGTTTGCCTTACGGATTTTCTAGATCCCGGATCAGAATGATTCAGTACCGATTCAGTGCGTGGCGGTTGACGCCCTAGGAAAGTACTTGGCAGCCGTAACTAATAAAGGAGACGGTTAAGTTTGGAAGTGGAGAGAAGATGGTTAGTGGGCAAATAATGTTACTTTTTCCGTTCGGATGGAATTTAACAAATCACTCTGGTTACAGCTGATGACCCACAGCAATTGAGTCCCCACCATCGGATGAAAGTTCATAGTCGATATGCACTTAGATGTGTGTTCTCACCTGATTCCAAGTAGGTGGCACCTGGTCTTCGGCTTATTGACTAGACAAAGCGTTTTGAATCGAATAATGTACAATGATCCTCATTCTATACCTTGCCACGACCTCAGCGGATCACAGCAAAAACTGGTCAGCTAAAGATGGCAATTTTAAACAAGAGCAAGAACTGACTTGTCCTGCTCAGAGATGGGTCTGGGGTGCAG
>JAQGBJ010003419.1:0-12824 GCA_034698345.1 Sphaeridia pumilis | reverse complement strand
CTTCGGGCGCCGTACCAGTTCATGGAAATGGTCGCGACGGCCTACGACGTGAATCCGTGGCATTTGCCCAGAGAAAAGCTGCAGCGGCCGATGAATGCCGCCTTTACTGGACCCATTCAGCTGGATTACATCAAGTCAATCAAAAATGCTCACGACGTCACGTTCACGGCGGTGATTCAAGCGGCGATTGCCGGAGGAATTCGGAATCTGATGATCGAAAAAGGTCTTCCGGTTCCAGCTGAAATGCATTCCGCGGTTGCTGTTCCGATGCCCGGACATCCGCCCAAACTTCGCAATCATTTGTGAGTTCAGCTTCAGTTTAATTCGGAAGAATTGTACGTTAGCCTAAACTTTATAAATTTCATTCATTTTTTCAGCATCTTCTCCTTCATCGAACTTCCAGTCGGCATTGAAGATCCTCTGAAGCGGCTCAAAAAGATGGACAAATTTTACATGAATCTCAAGAAGAACTCAGCTCCCATAGCCAACTTTTTGAAAGTGCCTTTGATCGGCCTGATGCCGACGGCGTTAATGAAGCCATTTTGTACTAACAATCTCTCAACCTGTCTTATTTCAAACTTCCCCGGAACTCCGACTGTTCCCAACTTCAAAGGAACGAATGTACTTGACATGATGTTTAATGCTGGTCTTGGCGAGGGCTCTTGTAGTAAGTCGCAGAATTTGATCAAGTCGGCGAGCTCTGTAATGGATTGAAGAAATGGCGATTGATGTGACTCATTTCATTGACTTTGCAGAACTCGGATTCTGCCTCATCAGCTACGTTGACCATATCCGCTTGATCTCAGAAGCTGACCCTGGAATCCTGCCCTCTGACGAGGACCTTCAGAACCTCAACCGTAAAATCTTGGAGGAGTTGGAAATTTTCAAGAATCTCGATTGTGTTTAGTGTGCATGCAACAACAACAAACTAATATAACACCATAATGAAGAAACAAAACTGAAAAGTAAATGACGCTGATATTTATCAGAAACCGAAGCTTTTTGTCCACAAGTATTTAAAATTGAAAGCTAATCTAAATTCAGTTTGAAATTGCTTATTTACCGAAATCATTCATTCAGCTAATCTGCCTGAAATCAGAATAATCATTCCACAACATACTTGTCTGACGTCTGGATATATAATTTGCTCATCAAAATTAATGTGTATTTATTGTCCATTTCAAATTCAAACTGAGCAGTTTCAGATTAAATATCTCCGGGCTTTTTCAATTCGGTTACCAAATCAATTTGTGAGTGACTAGGAGCAATAATTTGCTGATAGAAATATCAATTCTAATAATATGGTGAATTAAACTTTGAATTAGAGTCTGAAAACAAATCGAATCACTATCAGACTTTATATCAATTTATTCAGGTACAGCTTCAAGCACTCAGTCAGTTTTGAAAATAACCTCCAGTCGGAAATCAAACTTCTGCAGGTTTCATCAGCCTTCAAGAATCCAGAGCTAAAACAAAATGTCCTTGAGCACAACTCTTAGCTTGCTCACCACAGCCCTAAGAGCCTCTGGTCGCTTCGCAACTGCGCAGTTACGCCGCCCCGGCCTCGCAATCCACCGGATGACTGCGCAGTTCGGCTGCTCTCGGAACCGAGTCCTCTTCTACCTCCTAACCAAATGGACGTTCCCGCACTACCAAGTTCATCCTGTTAATGGCATCGCCTACCACGCCACCTGGCGAACGGCATGTTTCCACTTCCTCGTGGCATTTCGATGCCTGTACTTTCTCTACGGTTCAATCTTTTTGATCGACTGGAGCGAAATCGGAGGCGATTTTGTCATCCACCAACTGACTGGTATTTTCATACCGCCCATCACTGCGCTCTACGCAGTTGTGACTCACATGCTGGTTTTTCGGAAGACCGAAATACTAATCTGGTTCAACACAGTCCGAGATTTCGAAGAATCACACCTTTGGTTCAACGAGAATTCCAAATTGAACGACATCAAAGAACCAAAAAACAGGCCGAAGAAAGTCTCAATTTTGTACCCGCCCAAACAAGCAATTGTATTGTTTACATTTGCTTCGAGTTCGCTCTTTGCAATTGCTTTTCTAATGTCTGTGAGCTATCTGATCCTCCTTTTCAATGATTACACAATTGCTCAGTCGCCTTTTGCATTCGGAATGACGTGGAAGTTTCGTTGGTTCTGGTATCTCCTCGATACCGTTGTCAGTTTGGCCACAATTGCAGAAGTGACTTCTACTTTCTGCCAGCTCTTTCCTCAGTGGGTTTTTCTTGGATATGCTTCGTCGAAGGCCATGTGGAGATTCAGGTACGCTTTTGGTTCATCCAAGTATGGAGGTTGCCATAGTTCAGTTCCAACTTTTTTTTGCAGAAGTGCATTGGAAGGCCCACGAATCTCAGCAGTGGAAATGAACAAGCTACTGGACGAGTACGTCTGGTGGGCTCGCATTTACAACATGGTCAATTCCATATACAATCCCCTGGCCGTTCCAGCCTTCAGAAGCTGCGCCCTTGTTACACTTCTGCCAGTCAATGTGGCAATAGTCAAGTGGTCTGCTGGAACCTTTGAAAAACTTCAAGAGCTCAGTCCCCTCATTGTAGTCTTTGAATTTGGTTGGTTCCTATTTGCCCTGTCACTAGTTTTGGGCCTGCTACATTTCATGGGAAGCGTCAGAACAAGGTCGAACGTTTTTAGGAAAAAGTTTAAATTGAAATGCCTAAGGATTCTGATCGATGCCGACTGTGATGACAAAACCAAGGCTCAAATCGGTTACCTGCTCAAGAGACTCAGAGCAGTTAACGAAATTTCAATCGAGACAAAGAACTTTGGCAAAATTAGTTCCATGGCAGATATCAAGATTTTGGGGGAATTGGTTGATTATACTTCTGAAGTTCTTCTTTTGATGAATTAGGGAAAGCAATTGGATATATGTAATGTGAAATTAATGTGCTTTTAGGGCTTCAGGCAATTTCAAAGAACAACAGAAGTAAGGCATCCATAGAATTCTTAAACCTGAACCTCGAACTCATCAATTCCCGCATTACCTTATAATTGCTATAAGTTCTGCAAAATTAGCAGCTGGCGAACCCGTTAGAAACACCTGTTGTACACGCGACTCTAGCAATTAGCCACATTGGAAATAGCAGGTGGACGGCACCAATATTATCAGATTTACTGACCCAATGACCAGAAACAGCTAACAGCTGCTCACTCAGACAATCCATTTCCACAAAAACTAGATTTAGCTCCATATTTCGCTGAGATAGGTTCAATCAATCAGAATCGACTTACGAAGGAGCAAGTTCTCCTAAAGTTTCTAGCACGAATCAGTACAAAATGTCTCGTTCATCATCAGCCTTATTTCTAGTCTTAAGCTTTGGTATAACTTGCTTTGCTGCAACGTTAAGGCATTCAAACACCACCTATGGAACTGTGAGTAAATATACAATTATCATAGCTTAATCTTTGGAAACAGTAAAATTGACCTGCTTTATTCCTCCTTTCCGTTAGGCCTTCCATGGCGACAATCCTTTCATTTATCCTGTACCTTTTCCAATCTTTGTTCTACTTCAAAGCCCGTATTTTAACAAAACACACGGAGTTTTTGGCGAGCCTCATGGCAATGTGAACAGGACCAAAATTGGCGATTATCAGTACCACGAAGGTAACCAAAAAATTGATTTTTCGACGATCGAATTATTAGTGAACACGATAAGTTTATCGACGAGTTTCGAATGTTTTTCCAGTTGACGAATGTGGAGTCCATTTTGTCAATCAGGGCGAAGGCTTCATTATTAAAAGCGATGACGTCGAAAAGGATGACGATTCTGACAGATGTACTTGGGCCTTCGTGGTATATATGACCCTGAACTAAATTTAAAATTTTTGAAAAAATTGAGAATTGATCGAAAACCTTGATATTTTAACAGGGCAATCGATTCTGTACCCCAAGCATGGAGTGCCGTAGCTTCAACGTTAAAACAAGGAATGACTGCCGAAGTTCCTATTTACAGGTTACAGATGGCGGGGAAACGTTCGTGAATCAGTAAGCTCTATATTTTGATGGGGAATTTTGGCTTATATGACCTGACCTTTGACCTAAAATATCCATGCATTTTTTCAGCTACTGTGACAACAAAGTAACGCCTATGAAGCAAAATATCACGTCTGAACGAGGCCTTCTGGATGTCACTTATCGCTTTACTGGTGGCAAAAAGGTCAATTTCAACTGCTTGGTTCGGTGTGTTCCTTACAAAGGTAGGTGAACTTTGACCTGATTTTTTTCCTGAAGTAATTGAGGTCACATGACTCAAATATTATTTGCCACGCCCATTAACCAATAGCCGCCCCTCCTACGGACATCAAAAGTCCAGTTGAAAAATATGGAGGCCCAGTTCGCGAAGAACTTCCAAAGCACGAACAACCACAAAGGAAACTGAGGAACATGCCAAAGGCTAAAAATTCGGCAAAGTGTCGTAAGTCGATTATTTTCAAAGACTTTTACTCTGTATATAGAAAAAGCCATTGATTTTGATGCTTCAGGTTGCGGTGAGCCCAACGGTTACAAAAACCGCATCGTCGGAGGACGTCAAACGGCCGTAAGCCAGTACCCGTGGATGGTCGGCATTATGAACACTGGAAGAAAACTTCCGTTTTGCGGGGGCTCTTTGATCAACGATCGTTACGTATTGACCGCCGCTCATTGCATCGAAGAGTAAGAATACCACAAGTTTTGGAAATTCGATTCAAAAAGCTTCATTGGAAGTTGTTCTGTTTCCCACTTCCAGTGAATCCGTTGATGACCTTGTTCTCGTCCTCAACGAACACGACTTTGACCGGCATAACGAAACCTACGGAATGACAATCAAAGCCAGAGTTGCCGAAATCATCCCTTATCAATATTACCTCGAAACGACCTTCTACGGCGACATTGCTTTGCTCCGTCTCGCTGAGCCTGTCAATGTGACCAACTTTGCCCTGACTCCGCTTTGTCTCCCTATTGACGAAACTTCGAGCTACGCCGGCAAAGACGTCATTGGCGCTGGCTGGGGCACGCTCAAGGAGAATGGCAACAAATCGACGACACTTCAGGAAGTACTTCTTCGAGTTTATGAAAATTCGGCGTGCAACGACTACCATACAGTTGACCCCAGGTTCCCGTCCCAGGTCATGGACAATATGCTTTGCGCCGGCTATTCTGAGGGTGGCAGGGACACTTGTTCAGTAAGAGTCTATTTCAAAGTCAAAGAAGCTTGTTGCTTGTTCTTAATCAATCACGTATGTATTGTTCAGGGCGACTCCGGAGGCCCAATCTTTGCTTGGGAGAACAGAGACAAACGGTTCCACCAAATTGGTGTCACTTCGTGGGGCTTCGGATGTGGTCAGAGGCTCAATCCTGGCGTATTTACCAGAGTGTCGTGTAAGTCTAAAATAAACTAAAGTATGCTTAACAATGCTTGCTTATGACAAGAATAAGATAAACTTGAGAATTTTCGTTTCAGCCTTCTTGTACTGGATTCAAGCCAACACTTTAGACGCCATGTGGTGTGGAAACTAGAACTTGAAGCAAGAGCTCGGCTGATGGATTAAGAGTAGATTTATCTAACTGTACATATGTAACATTGGGATTTTATAATAAACAATTTGAACTGTTTGGTTTTAGCACATGAATTCTTGGTAATTTTAAAACGTAATTTTCTTGTAGCTGCTTTCAAAGCAAATTTCTCAGTCACCCACACTGAAAGTGTGACAACATAATTGAACGCCTAAGCAAAAATATACAATATACACCACAATCATGGAGCAATTCCGACTTGTTCAAAGTATCTAAAACTTGGCTAAATTAGCGATATCTTTAAATCCATGAAACTCCAGCTTGGATCCTGCAATCCGGCATCCAAACTTGACGCTCTCTTCAACACATTTTCCAGCATTCAAAGCGTATATCACAGCAGCATCAAAAGTGTCTCCAGCGCCAAGACTGTCCACAATCTTCTTCGGGTTGTAAGCAGGGACGCTTGTAACTTGAATTGCTGAGCCTTCTGGTTGCTTGATGCCAAAAGAAGCTCCGGTCTCGCCCCAAGGACAGATAATCAGGCACCTGGGCATCAAGCTTTTTTGTTTAGTCTTGATATTTAGCTAGCATTGGTACGAAAGATCAAATTACTTCGAAATGCTCACCCTATCTGGACAAACGGACAAACTGCTCTAACAGCCTCTTGAGAATTTTCAGCACCCACAATTCCAGCAAAGTCTCTGCCGACGAAGACAACATCGGCGTGAGGCAGGAGGTCCTTGAGCGGAGATCGCGCTTTTTCAATCTAAAATAGAAATCACAAGTTAGTTTGCTGCATCAATAGTTTGTAACTAGATTCTTGGAAGTTTTTACTTCATGACTAACTTCTACAGAAACGGGCGTTTTCTTTTGCAGGTACAGCGGTTGATCAGAAGAGGCTTCAGGTCTTCGGCCCAGTCGGTCGTTTTCAGACTTGGCGTGCTTGAGCATTTGTAGGACTTGAACTGGGTTTCGGCCCTAAAGTACCAAACTAGTATTAATCTCTTTTATAATATACGTTATAAGTTTTTACAGACACTGACTGAATACTGACTTCAAAATGGATCCAGGAGTACTTGTCCAGTTGAATTCGATCCCTGAACTCTTCAAACTGCAACTCGGGCAACGTTCCGTTATGGTGAATGATGGTCCGGCTTCCAGTTTCTTCACTGCAAATGACGACAGAGTTTGGACTTTCTTTGCCGTTGTGGACTGGACAGTTTTCAAAGTTGATTCCTCTGGACTTCATGTCGTTTTGGAAGAATCTACAGACATAATTCAAAATTAAAATTCAGTGAATCATATAAAATTCGTATTTATGTATATTTACTTCATCATCATCATCAGTTGATATTTACTTGTGCGCCTGGCAAGAGACAGGTATCTGCATAGATCTTTTTGTTTGAAGGTTTGCTATTAGGATATCTTTACTTACGCCAAGAAATGGTCGTTGGCCAAAACACCAAAGAATTCCACTTGAGCTCCAAGCGCCGCTAAAACGCTGCTGTTGTTGGAAGCATTGCCTCCTCGTTCCCAAAGTTGCTTGGTACATCTGAAACCATATTCCAAATATTTAAAGTTAACCTTCATACCATACACGAAGCCTACTGTGGACTTCAGTCAAAACCTCAAAATGACCTTTGATCAGAGTCTTCAGTTATGAACGAAGGCACACACATGATCAAATCACTACACAAAAGACCGGTACACAAGATTCTTCCTGAATTCGCCATTTTAGTATAGCGAAACTGGTAGTTTCAGAGAAAAACTTAAGAAACGTACTGGTTATGAGCTGTAAGACTTCCAACAGTGGAATCCTCAGAAGGGTATCGTCGAACACGAGAAATTGCGTCAATGCAACAATGGCCTACCGCAAGGAAAGGCATTATTTCTGTCTAGAAGAGGAAAGTTCCGAGTTGATACAAGAGAAGAAATTTCTGTTTGTTTACAGCTCCAGCTGGTTTCATCCTCTCTTTCCCGCCACAGAGCAGCCAGTTACCCGATTGTCCGAAATTTTCGGGCACCAATTACTCAATACCGAATAGCCGAAAAAATCGGACCCCAACCCGATGCCAGTTAGCCGAACCCGGCAGCACTAATTCACAGTAAACTGAAAAAACAAATATGATTTTATCTGAAAAATACACTTTTTCCTTCTATCAGTCTGTTTTCATATTTTCCTCTGGGGACATCTGTGCACGCAGGTACTGTGAGGCGGATAAAAGAAGCATGTAAGAGTCAGTAAAACCCTACCGACACTACTTTCATCTGACTATCCTGGCACTGAGTTAGTGGCGTAATACTTAACACATCGAGGGATAAACTCGGCTAGTGAGAGAGGATTCGAAGGCTTGGTACCCGCCTGTTGTAGAGCATTTTACTCGGGAGTTATTAGCAATTAGCACTGGTGTGTAGTGAATACATTATTAGCAGAGATAAGTGTTAAACTTGAAGCAGCGATGTCGCTTGAACGTGTTTTGAAAAATTTAGACAAAAAAGAACCTGGTAATAAAGTGAAAGTTTAAACTATTGACCCAAATAAGATCTGTATACTTGGTCAGTTTGAAAGCAAGATTGCTTGTCAGAAACATTTGGAAATGAAAGCCTCGAGTGAATATAATGCCTACAGATACCTAAATATTAGGAATTTGTACCATAGAAGAGGGGTTTGAACATGTAAATCCCCAGAACTTGTTAGAACGATTTCGGCACCCGATACCGTCCCGCGGCCTTCATACCTGAATGTTAATCCCACCCGCTCAAACTACACGCGCTTCGGAGTCCGTTCAACTGATTTACGACGAAAAACTTGGCAGCGACAGTGGCGTCTTCTGATAGTTCTCTAGCTGTTGCTTTGTTGCCCACTTTTGACTTTGACCACTTTTAATAAGAATATCACAATAAACCCACAATTATTCCGTCAGTTGTCTCCAATGCAGTTTCCAAACGTTATTGTAGAAGAGACACGAAGGTTTTGTCCCATTGCGCTGAACCGCTATTTCGTTTTCGCGTGCCTGATCTTATCGGACCTGGCGTTATGGGTATAGAGGAGAAAGCTGGGAATGAACCGGTTTCTCCCTCTAAAGAGTTTTGGACGTCTTAGCATGGTAAGCTTGGATGTCATTGGGCTCACAGGCAGGTGACTGAAATCTTGCGAACACGATGTGGCCGATGCGGCGACAATGCATTTTTTCTCTCACCAGACTTGGCAGCATCGCCACTATATAGAAATTCCTCAATGCCTTCAATGAGAATGAATTTTTTACCCACAAGTAAAAGGTTCATTCCTTAACAAGTTGTGGAAGAAGGCTGTAATATAATTAGGTTTCGCCCTGCGACCGAGCAAGTGACTAAGCAAACAAAGGTAAATACGAGTTTTTTGTCTTTTGCCTTGACCCACCAACTGACTGCACAAAAATCCATGAGAGAACAGTTTAAGCATTTTTGCATTTTCTTTCACATGGTTGACGGAATAGTCAAATTTATTGTGTTATTGAGCTAGAAGAAAATGGACAAAACCAGGAAAACCTACTTTCGTCCATTTCAATTCACCTGAGCGGTGTCCCGAAAGCCCTTGGGGACATCTCGGCTCTGGACTGACCTGGACTACGAACTACGCCAAGGCTCGAGCAATTCGCGATAGCTTTGTGTTTTTTGGAAAAATCATTGAATGATCTATTTGTATAGTGAATACCATTGAAGACGGACTCTCTAAAGAGATTGTCGACTTTGAAAGATCCAATTGCATCGCTTCACGGCAAGGACGCTTGCACCGTTGCCCTAACAGAATTGAACTTGCATCATCAAAATTATTTTTTGAGAATAAAGCAGAGCAAGGAGAAACGAACGTGAATCGATAATATGTACAACGCCATCTGTTTTAATGCCTCCCAAATCTTCAGATTTTGTTCCCAGAAGTATTAGTTCTCCTTCGCATACGCTACCCCTCAAAATTATAGTCATATGCAGGAAGCAACGAACTTAAGCGCTGGTATAGATCAGAATGGAATCGCGTAATGACAAGAAAACAAAATGGAGACTTCCAGCATGTGGACCATTATGGAAACGATATTTTGCTCTCATCAACATGAATCAATGGACTTGGCAAAACAAACGACCATGTGTTTACATGGTTTGGCTGTGCACATTTATGTATCGTTTTGTGCATGGGCTTGGCGGAATGTCTATGAAAATGATCAATGTCAGTGGTCATGAAAATATGGGTCGATGAATATATGTCCATGTTCGGATCAGTAGATATCACGAGATCTTACAAAACCTCCATTGGCAATTGGCAACTTTTCGGTAGTTCTTTGCAAGTTGATGCAATACACTCATTCAAACCTGTTCAAGCTACTGGGTATGCCCGCTTGGATTTTATACTCAGCGTACACTGCTACGTGTAACAAAAGTTAAGATTTTGTGGTATCGGAATCGGAAGTTGATACCTAGATGCTAACGTTCGTTATTTGGGAGCCATCTAGTTTCCGACGGGTTAGCTATCTGAAATCCATTCATGTGCTATCTAGGAGCCAGCCGTTTCGGAAGTTGGCTAACTAGTTTTTCCCACAATTTTCTATGGTCAATCAAGCAGCATTTCGTGGAAGAACCGGCTCCTGGTCCAACCGGCCAACGTCATGACACTTCGTCCTAACTTACCTCGCCCCAAGGTCATGTGACGCCATCAAAGTGGTCATTCAGAAACCACAACAATAAGTATGCATAAAAACCTGTTGCTAACTCCAAAATCTGCAATTTCTTCTGTTCTCAGAGTTCCGAGGTTTCGCGTGTGTGTTACACGAAAGCTATTAACAAAGTCTAACAACAACAACAGAATTTTATGCAGCACTGACCACCACACGAGAAACTCATATAAAACGCTCATCGTGAATCCCAACTTCACTGCTTATTGCAAATTCTAAGAACACTTTTTGCAGGTCCAGGTTATTAAAGCGAAGCGATAATTTCAGCAACTCATCGCTGCATAAAAAACTCGTTTAGTGCTGGGGCCACCAAAACGCTTGTATAAATGCATCAACGAAATGCTGAGACCAAGCAGTACCAACTTAGATCTTGAACAGCTGAAAGGTAAGTTGCAAAACTATCAATTGTCTCATTTCAGTTTAGGTTGCAGAGCTTTAAAAATATCTTTTTGAAAATCCAGATGAAGTCAACCGCTTACATCCTCTTGGCAGCCGTCGCCGCCAGCACCAGCGCCCAATACATTGGGTACGCCAGGCCCAATTCTCACCACACGAGGGCCCTTGACATTCCAGAAATTTCGGGCGCCACCCTACCAAAAAGCCAACTCCCTGTGTATAACCCTGGGGGCTCTTCAGGTTCCGCAGTAGTGGCCCCTGCCCCTGCAGGACCCTCGTACCAACCTCCAGTCTTCTTCCAAGGAGGCCCAGGGGGCCCAGGGTCCTCTGGTCCAGTCAAGACCCCTCCGTCAGTCTATCACGGATCCCCAGTAAAGGCCCCGCCATCCGTTTACCACAGCGGGTCCTCAGCTCCAGTACGGGCCCCTCCTTCAGTCTACCATGGCGGATCCCCAATCCACGCTGGAGTTGAACCTGGACGTCAATTCGCAGGGTACCTGACTCCAACCAACGGCCCCATCAGGGCCCCTCCTTCAGTTTATCACGGCGGAGCAATCAGACCTGGAGTCGAACCTGGACGTCAAAACGCTGGTTACATCAACCTGCCACCTGGCGGAATTCAAGCCGGGGTTCAGCCTGGACGCCAAAATGCTGGGTACATCAATGTGCCTTCTGGCGGTGGAATCAAAGGTGGAGTTGAACCTGGCCGTCAATTTGCCGGATACATTTAAAAACTGTAACTCAAGTACAAAAAGAATGCAACTGATACGAAGGATAATTCTAAAAGAGTATAATTTGAGTTCTTTATACATAAGAGATATCTTACTTTTAGCCTGTACAAGAGAACAAGTATGTTCAGTTCCACAACTTTCGCCTAGATGGCTCTGCTCCGTTATAACTCGCAACTTACTGGAAGATATCTTACTTAATAAAGCTTTATTTCGTAGGACTGTCGTTAAATAAAATACAATAAAATTTCGAATATTTTGGACAACACTTTTTCAAGTCACTTTTTCATAACTCAAATTAAGATTCTCCCATGTACAAATCGGGGTTGTCCGGATTCTGAGTCTTGACATGCACATCAGCGTGATGCATGACGTCCTGTTCCCGGTTTCCAACGCTTTCGTAGCCGGTGTTTCGTCCAGCGGCCGCTGTGATGTCTGGGCGCTTCAAGTGCACCGCGCTGTCCTTGTCAACATTCGGATGGGCATCCTCGGCTTGAAAGACCCCTTCAGAATGAAACAAAACACAATTTTGTAACTTTAAGCTTCAGAATCTCTACTCAAACAGAATTTTAATTTTGCAAATACTCGCTTACCCAATCCACGATATTCTCCAGTCTTGGAAGCGAAATCTCTTCCAAATGCTCCGCGCTTCTGAACAAACTTGTTTTCGTACGATTCGTCCGCCATTTTGTCCCTCAAGTCTCCTTCAACTTTGACCTTTTTGAAATCGCCTCAATTCACCGTAAACTCTGTAATCTTTTCTTGAATTTTCGTATCAGCTTACTAAACAACTGTCTCTTAAGCTAGAATTCTGTACTCTTCAAACGCCTTTTTGCAACTGGAAGCTCAACGCTCGCTCCGTCTTTCCGCCCGTTTAAAAGCATGCAACGCTTTCTACGACGCACTTACGCAATAACGCAATTCACCGCTACTACCGGCAAAAACTGCGTTCTTTCCCGCCGGTTTTTACTGCGTAAATTCTTCTTCCGCTTAAATGCGTGGAATTGACTGACACGTGCTGAATATCAAGTGCCGTTTGTTGTTGTTGAATCTGATGTTTACATCATCGAGAAAGAAAACATACTTTAAAAAGTTAATGCATGTTTATTTTCAAAACTGGCGGCAAAATAAAACTTCACAAACATTTACAAAATTTCCAATATTTCGATCCCGAATAATTATACACATTGCAAGTATACAATTCAAACAGCTACTATCGTTACTACTGTACTTGAATAACATCAAATCTGCTGTAAACTTTTCCCGCTATCGGTAGGAACTAAAAACAATAAGAATCAGCAGCGCTCCACATCTATCTCTCTATTTACGGATGCAACTCGTCGAACTCGTTGTTGGGGTCGTAGTCGGTCGTCGAAGTCCTCCTGACTTCATGATGTTCGTCAACGCGGTTGGTCCTTGGGAACCGCTCAACATCGCTGTTGTCGCCAGTGACCGCGTT
>JAQGBJ010003418.1:0-12826 GCA_034698345.1 Sphaeridia pumilis | reverse complement strand
GATGATACGTCAATATTACATGGAATTATTCAGCGGACAGACGAGAGTTTGAATTTCTTGCGTGGTCTTGACTGTATGTATTTTGGTTTGTTGTTGTGCTCGTTGTGGAGGGTCGGAGCGAAGTTGTTCCTGGTATTTGTGACCTGATATTTGCACCGGCTGGTACAATTTCTGTTTTGTCACGTTGATACGTAATTTCGTTTGCGGAGATTCATTCCTAACTGGTGTTACAGAATGAACATCAAAATTGTATAATTTTTAAAAGCTGGGAAAATGGCGGACCGGGCCAAAGACAGGCCATTTTACCAACTGCCGTCCAATTACAAATCTTGCTCTACAATAATTCAAGAAACACGACGACAATTAGGTTCAAAGAGTCTGGAACATGCAGGCAGCAGTGGTTCAAATGCAAGTTCTCGCGAAAATTCAGCAGGCGCAGGGAGTACCCGACAGGGTGATCAGCGAAGTACCTTGGCCGACGAAGGGTTCGACGACGACGCTCCAGGCACCAACAGCCACGCTCGTCCAGTGTATACACAAAGGCCAAAGACGGGAATCGAACATGACATGTCAACATTTTGGGGCGTGTCCAGTCGCAAACGGCCGCCCAGTGCAATCACGTTGTCCAGGTTGAGTCTTATGGACAGTAGTAGCGAAGATGACACGTCAGTCCAGAATCTCAGTTCGCAAGTTGAAAAGCTGGACCTGAAGCCAATCGAAGTCACTTCTAGCCAAGAAGCTCCGCCGCTTAGGCTGGAAAAAGCAATTAATGACCTAAAATTTTGTGTTGGCAAAAGTGGAAAGGTCGAGTTGGTTGAATCTCTGAAAAAAGTGGACGAAGAAGTAAGTGGCGACGCTGTTGAACCAAAACTGAAGCCAAAATTGTTGAAGCTGGTCTTCAAACTAGTAGAAAAGTATCAGCAGGATGAAGACGTTCTGTTTTGGACCTCGTCCATCCTGATGAAGTGCAAGGTTGAAGGCTCCACCAATTTGACGACGGTCTTCAAGCTAGTGTTCAAAGCCAGCAGAAGCAAGGCGTATTGGACATGTATGGTGGATTCGGACTACTTGGATTCGTTCATGTGCTGCTTTGCCGAAGTTGATGCTGTGAATCAGATTGAATCCTTGATTTACGGCTATGGAACGCTCAAGTTCCTGTGTGTTGATAAAGCCATCTTGCAGAAACTGTTGAGCCTGGGCCTGGTAGCGGTGATGACGTACCATTTGAAGTCCTTGAATGTTGGCTGTAAAAATGAAGCTGGTGACAAGAACGGAGAAGTCCTTAACGGGGTGTTTCAGCTGACTTCAATACTTCGTAGCGTTGTCGGAGAAGAATCTACACTTGGCCAGGTTGTAGACAGCGGTTTGTTGGTTGAACTGTTGGAGTGTCTTACATGGACACTTGAAGACATTGACGTCTTGTCGAATATCGTTCGGATCCTGAGCGTCGTTAGTGGGAGCGCCGTCTGCTGTGACTGTATTTCCGCTAGTCGGTCTTTTCCCGCCAGTGTCCTCCAAGTCCTTGATTTGTGGTACAGCAAGGAAGATGTCGTTGTGCGGCTTTGTTATTGCCTCGGAAACGTCCTGGCCGTTAGTGACCGGATGCGACTGGTCCTTGACCAAAAGAAAACAGGACCTTCCTTCTTGTCCAAGCTTGTCAAAGTCATTCACTACTACCTTGAGCGATTCAACTCGCCATCTTCTGAAGACGTTCTGATAAAATCCATCAGAGTCCTTGCCAACTGGTCCTTGAATCCAATGATCGGGACCGAAGTCGGCGAGTCTGCCAACGTGATGGACCTGCTGAACGTAGTTTTGAAAAATTCGGACCAGCAGTTTTCTGACGAGCTGCTAATGTGCGCTGTCGGCACCCTCAACAATGTTAGTTACTACAAGGACTTTGAACAGCTGGACAGTCGATGCGTCCTGACTTCACAGTACCTCCTGGGTTACGTCAACAGTTGGAACAATGACGAAGGCGTCGTAGAAGCCCTCCGTGTCCTCGGCAATTTGACAAGAAATGCGAGTGTTCGAACAGTAGTCGCTGAGCATGTTGGAGTAATTGCTCGCCATCTGGAGAAGAAGCTGGAAGAGGACGAAGGGTCAGAGTCCAACGAAGCTGTGGGGGCCACTTTGGGGCTTCTGATGAACGTGATTGTAGTTGAAGGGGCCTTGAGGGGGTTTGGGGAATATGGTGGAATGGCTCTCGTGGTCAAGGTGTTTGAGAGAAGGGACGAAGTAGGAGTCCATTTAATGGGATGCCAATTTCTGTGGAACTTGATCATGGCTGTTATGGGAGTGGGAGGAGGGATAAAGGGTTGGGACCAAGAGACGAGATTAAAGCTACATACACTTCTGGGTCAAAGGTTGGACGGATTGAACAAGGACAATAAGCAAGGAAGGGATCTATTGGGAGAGTTGGGGTACGGCGATGGTTATTTTGATGTGGGCGGGGAGTTTGAAGTCATTGGAAGAAAGGTTTGGCAGAGGCTCGGACAGGAGCTGGAGAAAAATAGCGGGAAAACAGAATAGAAATTTGTTTACTATTATTCGTACTTTTGCTTGTTAACTTTAGTGTCTGAAACGTGAAATGTATTTAGTTAGTGCGTAATTGTTCATTGCTCATCCCCTAGCCAAATTGTTTTACAAGTTGTATTGTAATTGACCTGCAAGTTGACCAAACTGTTCCTGTTCAGAGTGTGTACTACTATACATGATGTAGTAAAAGAGTGAAATTTAAATTGGAATTCAATTAAAGTTTTTGTAGCAATAAAAGCTTTGGAATTTTAAGGTGGTGTGAAACAGTAGGTGGCCGTGAGTGAATGAATAAGATATGGACGTAAATACGCTTGGCAGTTTCGTGATAAATAATTATGAAGAGCATTGAAAAAAGGACGAATGTGTAATGTTGCATATTTAACGCTTGAGCATGCATTTTAACGAAGGAAGGAAGGACAAACTTGTTTTTTCTTTGGGTTCCACAGTAAGCGCCCAGGGTTCCATCATGTGGAATCGTAAAGCGAAAACTGGAAAAGAAAGAGAAGATGGAGCCAAGTATTTCGTCGAGGTTTAAGCCTCAATTACCTGTAATTTATGTATTAGGGACGTCAATCAAGGGAAATATTTTATGAAAATGCACTATGGTCCAATGTATGCAATGAGCGCCGCCGGTGCTCAGCAGTTTGCCTTGCAACTTCGAAGTTAAAGAAAAACCGGAAAGTTTCTCAATGGTCGCACTCCACGTCTGCAAGGTTAAAGTTGCTTGAACAGATTGGTGTGTTTTGCATCTTATGAGAAGGTAATTTGATAGGCCTATGAGGAAGTAAGAGCGCCGCTGTCTTTGAAATTGATACCAAATGCTATTCAGACTGACAAGAGACGTAGAATGCCATTCGGCTATTAGCTGACAGAAGAACTTTAGTAGTAATTGAAGATTTTGGAACGGCTAACCTCAAGAAAGAAGTACATATGCAGTAGCCTTTTATTATCTTGTGCGTGGGAGTCATTTCGACAGTTGTGGTGACCAGAGGTTAATAAAGTCCAGAAAGTAATTTCAAAAACAGGGTTAAATTTGTGGTTTAGGTCTTTCCTCCATGTGTGGGAAGCTGTAATCAGATCTGACAACGATAGCGAAAGTCCTGGAGATTCTGGACAAGATACATGTGAGCAACGTTGAGGTTTTTTAAAGTTGAGAAGTAGGCGGTGCTGACTGACGGACTTGAGCTGAAATTAAAGCAGAGATAAGAGGGATCTGACAAAGAAATTGCGTTATATAGGTACTGAACGTTGTACAGGTGTTGCCATTTAGGTTTTGAAAAAGCTGATTGAAATCGAACAGGTGTCCCTCGCAGAAGTAGGCACTTTATATATATTCAGTGGGAAAATGGCTCTATTCACAATCAACCTGGACAAAATAAACTTTTGGAATACTTTTTCGCCACTGGACAAATGATTTGAAACTTGAATTCAACGTTACGTGGGCTTATGCGTACGTGGTTGATTATTCGGTGCGTGGGAAATTCGTTCCCTGGTTTCACATGATGTGCTCGGGTGAACTTCAGTCGTTCAAACTCTCAGAAGAGACTATAAGCCTGCTTTGTAACCTTGTTTCTTGAATGCATATTCTCAAGCAATGCTTTTTCTGAAAGACCCCTCAGTTTTTGCATATAAATTGGCTATCCAATGTCCGGCTCAATCAAAAAGACAGGAATATTGAATTTTCATTCTCAGTAAAATGACTGATGAAGGTGGTGGCTAAATTCATTTGCTATTTGACGGACTGGTTTCTTGGCTGATTTCCATCATTCGTCATCATCATTCATTCATTTTCTTACAAGAATTCCGATTAGCAGGCTTGACTTGAATTTGGGTGGTTTTGAAGAATCTCATGTGTGGGTTTCTAATAACCTGTTTGGACAATTGCATAAAATGTCTACCTGATCCCCCTGATTTTAATAGAGGTTTTAGGCTGCGAGTTCCCTGAAATGAATGTCATTTGCAACGCAACAATTCGAATCTAAAGCACTGCAGTCTGCAGTCGGCAAAATCAAAGGAAACCAGAACTTTTAATAGATACCTGTAAAAGTTGTAAGACCAAATTGCATGGGGCTGCAGTTCAGCCCTTGAAAATTGCAATAATACAAGCCGGGAGTGTTGCTGTAAGCTAAAGTGTGAATCTCTGTTTTTCCGCTTATCGTCTTTTGGCAAATTAGTGTCTGCACTACTTAGCGTATTCCTGAACCGATATTTCAGGTTCTGCAGCTTAGCTGTTTAACGGAGCAAATTTTAATTTGTATCTTCTTGTAGCAGTGTAAGAGTCAGAGGAGCTTAAAATACAGGTTTGTGGGCAGTGGGCGAGTTGATACAAATGGATTGACGGCTGTGTGAGTCTCGGCTAAACATTCAGCAGGTGTGTAATCAGAATGTAATGAAGTGCAATTAATTTGATTGATTTTGTTCCCGTGTTTTTGGGATTTTAAAGTTGTTCCAAGCTGTTCTTTGAGCTGTTGTTGTGGTTAATACTGTTTTCGAGTTCATGGATGGACTTTTGCTGCGCTTGCAACTCGTAAATGGCCAAAGGTGGTTTGGTGTAGCTGAGCAAGTCAGATCTCATGTCGTTGTTAAATTGCGGTCCCTGCCGGTTTTATTACGTTGCTTGAGGAGGAAGAATTTAAAATCTGTTGAAGCGACTTACGTGTTTTGTTGTGAAGTGTGTGAAGGAACAATAAGGAGAATTCGGTGTGGCCACAGGCCTCGTGTGAGTTGATTGTTGTCCTTCATTGATTATCGTAATGAACGAGCGCTGTAGCTCATCACAAGTAGTGCATTAGCAGGGAAGCAGATAGCGAAACGAGAAATGAGAAGAAGATTGAAACTATGTAGGAATGGCAAAAGTGCATGGAATCATAAATTGTACAATAAGTAAAAGCAAGAGGACGTCTACGAGAAAAGCGTGCTGTTATGTATGTAGCTGGATATCTGCTGAGGAGCAATAAGTTTGAAGTTGAATTTGTTACAGAATTTATATTATTATTTTGGTTTGCGGCGTGTAGAATTGGAGTTGTGGAAATTCATTATTCACGGACCATATTTGAAAAGGTGGAGGAGAGCTCTCGACGCCACCTGCTCAACATGGCGAAAAGGTCCTGAGGTTGTGAACGAGTTCATGTAAAAGAGAAGGCCCAAAATCTGGATTGAATCAAGATTCAAGATCCTACCAAGGATTCGGTTCATTTAAATTCGCTGTTATGATAAGAAATGCAATGTGTGGGTGATGCGGATCTCAAGACAACCGCAAGATGATATCAAAGTGTATTGAATCAATGGCGTTGAAATTAGCGAGCCGAAAGAGTTGAGAATGTGGATTAATCAGATGCAAGATTCAGGACTGAAATCCTCTCTGTGTGGCATACAACTCAACTGAATTGTCAACTGCCAGTTGAGGAACGCGAGGAATTTGGCGAATTCACCAAAAAATCATAAAGGGAAAAAGGTAAAGAACAAGTGGAATAAATTTTCAAAAACGAGTTCTCGAAATGATGATGATTTGTAGGTTGGGAAAAGGTGGCTGTTTCGATAATGTTGGGATTTGTGGATTATTGGCTGAGGGATGTGGCAGATGGGAATGATGAATGGCGGCGTTAAAAGCGGCTGCAGGATATACCGAAAGTTGTTGTGTTTATGATTTGTACATTTACCTTTTGGGAAAACAAGTCTTGAGGATTTTGGTCTGATTACTCTTGCAAGAATAAGAAGAAGAAGAGAAAAATATTATGGCACCGATAACAACAAGAGAGCAAGAAGCATAGACAAAGTTTGGTTTCGCAGAAATACGCCGATGGGATGACCGATTGGGATTCAATTTATAGCAAAGTTACACGGGCGCCAGCTTTTGCTCCTTTGAGCTAATCTGATACTGGTTCACTTTTTGAATTCTCTCACAACAGTTGGCTGCAATGGATTCAAAAGCTTTTTAGTATGCAACAAGAGTAGAAGCTGACTGTGTGAGAAACATTAGTTTTGATACAGCTCTCACAGTTATCAAGCTCGGTTAATGGAATTTGCGAATTTTACGAGATTCATTAGCAGACGAGTTAATGACAGCTGAAACAAAAGCTGGATTTTTAATCCTCAAGGTGTACTAATTGCCCGTGTATTTATCAAACTGAAAAGTGTTAATAATTTTTGTACTTATTCTTTTATCAACAGAAACATTACAAGAAGAATGGACACGGAATCTCTAAAAAGCGGGTTCAGCGAAGTGAGCAACCGCTCGCGTCGAACGCCGATCCCAGTGGGCAGCATGACTGGAACTTGTCTCAGTTCCCCCAATTCTCTCATCCTACAAACGAGCCACAATGGATATCCAGTAAACGGCATCATTCCGAACGGGATGCATTTGGCGACAATGGGCATGGGGAACGGGAGTATCAAATCCGGTGGCTACCCGTCTCACAACAACTTGGGCACACCGACGAGCTTGATGGGGAACGGCGGTGGACTCTATGGTCATACTGGAATGATTATGACGACGCCGCTTGGAGGCACGCCAACTCCGCCGATGTCAACTGGGCAACAGACGAATGGCTATGGCGGTGGCGGCTACACTAACGGAAACGTTACACCGAATTCGGGGGCGAGGCAGCAGCAACATCAACAACCGCAGCAGCAGCAGAGGTCGAGCAGCGGTGGTGGAAGTATGCATCATAGTGGAAGCAGTGGAAGCAGTCACCATCGGTCTCACAGGTACGTAGTAGCCTTTTTGAAGTACCAAAATCTCCGAATTTTTATACGGAATGTTGTTGGTTATTTGAACAGACAGGAGTAGTTTAGTTCTGGTTGAGGTGTGATGTTTGGGAAATTTTTGAGAGGAAGTTTGTTTGTTCAAGCTGGGACTTGCGGTTTTAATGGATGTTTGAGACCCGTGAATTGACGTTTTGAAAATGTTGAAAGTTGGAGAGAAGACGAAGGTATGGGGAAAAGGGTTGTTTGAAGATGCGCTGGCGAACAGGTGGAATATGTATCTCTTCTGGCGAATGTTTAAGCGCTGTGTGAAGCTGGGAAAAAGATGGACCGCAGGTAGTTTTTGGTGATTGCTGAACGAAGTGAAGATGATGAGCGAGAACCGAAGAAGAAGAATCAGTCAGTCAGTCTGAAGAAGAATCTTGTGGAGGGAAAGACGAGGCTGTTGAATGGCAAGTTTTGTTGTAGGAGGAATTGACTGACTGGTTGTTGCAATCTGTTGTTGGCTGAACAAGAAGGGTTGATAAACCACGTCTAATTGTTGTGGTGAGTTCAGTCTTTTCAATAGTCCTGCTCCGAAGAGAGGCGCTTCGAAGCGTCCTTCTGAAAAAGCGCTCATCTGACTCAAGACGGTGGAACAAGTCCAAGTCATCTTCGGTCGTCGATGATACAAAATAGTCCGTGTTCGCCAGTGTTTTCGTCTGTGACTCATAACCGAAGTTGAAAAAGTGACCTTGAGTGGTTGTTGGAGCTGCGTAGCTTTTGGCAGATGCCGACTGTCATAAAAATTAGCCCTGCCCCCATTGACCTGTCAGGTCTTTCCAAAACTCGCACTCCAAGCTTCCCCTGACTCTTATGAGGGAAGAGTGTGAATTTGATGGTAATTGAACTGGATCTTGGTCAGATCTTTGTTAGTCATCTAGTGTAGAATCTTGCATGGGTTTGAAGGCAAGATTTGGAGGAAAGAGTTGGACAAGTAGTAATTACAGCCATGTTCTCCGTGATGATCAACAATCGTGTTCTGTCTGCTTCCTCCAACTTGCACGGAAAAATCGAGAGAATTTGCCAAACTTGCTAAGCCGTCTTGTGAACCAGGCATAAGAGCAACAACGACGGTTCAAATCCTTGTGTCTTGTTATGAATCTGTGAAATCTGTGAAACGAGTTTCATATCGATTCGCGTGATTTACAAATTCACGGAATCTTACGTGCATTGTAAAGTGTGAGAAAGTGGAGGAATTATTGAGGGATTCTGACGTTGGTGGATTTCAAATTCCAAGCTGGTGTGAGGTCATCCGAAACCTCGTTTGTTTGTTTGGCGAAAATTACCGTTTGAATAATAAAAGTGCATGCGTTTTGGCACGAATATGCCTTGAGTGGTGGAGGAGGTGGGACCAACATTTCACAGGTGTGTACTTTTACTCGAATTTGAATTTGCAATGATAGACTTTATCTTAAACTGTTTTAAGGAAATAGGAACAGAGTTCAGAAACTATCAATGTCCGGTGGAACGTTTGAACAATTTAAAGTTAAATACAGTGCAGAAGGTGAAGATAATTGGCGAAAACAAGGGAAATTAAATGGAAGTCTAACTGTTGTTACGATGGTGCGACGAGTTGTGAAGTAGGGAACAATAGTTTTGGAGCTCAAAAGCTGTGAGTGCGTTCGTTATACTTGAAGAACTCGCTGATGACTGGTTAAAGACTGTTTGGAAATTACAAGGCTGAAAATTGGCTACTTAAGCTAATTCAAGGAACAATTGAAAACTACAAGGTGTCGGTGCGGGTATGTAAAATATAAACGTCGTTTCAGCCCGTTCAGCATTCAAGAAGTTGTATCAGAGGCACGCCAAAATACTCGACAAAAAGAAGTACAAGTCGCCGATGCATTTTCGGTGGGATGACTGACGGATGGGACACTTGGACAATGGCGACGGAGGACGACGACGATTATGATTAGGAATTCTTTTGATGGACTTTTTAATGTAGTGTTGTGGTCGTTTGGATTTTGGATGGGCAGGTTTGGGGGCTGCTACGGGTGCTGATGAATTAGGAAGTCGGTTGATTGTTATGGCGGAAACTATGGAGGGTTGGAGGAGGTTGTGAATGTAAACTGTGGCCAGGTTGGAGGTTCGCTATTGTTGAAGAGGATGGCAGGTGAATTCATATTTGATGGTCCGATAAGGAAGGAACGCCGATGAGGAGGTCAGCTCTCAAGATGGCATCAGGAATACAACAGTTGAGCTTGAAAATGCATTTGGAAGCAGTTGAAGATTGATTTGTGAATGAAGAAGGTTCTCGGATTATTGTTTAATTGCACTATGAGCTGAGCTTGAGCTCAACTTCAAAGTTGGACTGAAGCTTGTTTTGAAGAATGAATTGGGAGATGGATGTAAGGATATGCATTAAGAAGCGCTGTTATTGTAATGGGGAGTATAACGTGTGGTTGGTCTTTGTTTGTTGCAAATGTGCCTGGAATATTAATGGTGGGAATGGGCGCAATAATAATAAAATCAAAATGTGATAAACATCTTGAAGATGGGTTTACAGGCCGGGCGAAATAACGACACGCACTTGTTGCACTGACTCCAGTCATTCAATCCTTTACCTCGAATCCCTGTTCAGTCACATTAATTTGGCAGGAATTTGCTGATAAGGATATAACAAGACTTCTGTTTCCGCTAACTGATCCTCAGTTCTGAATGATGGGAGCTTAAGCCAGGGCTTGATTGATGTTATCAAAAGCGGACAATCTGGAGATTGGTCCCTATAAAATTCAAATAAACCCTTTGCTTTTTGCAGTGTTTCTTGATTGTCCGTGGTGAGAGTCTTCTTGGAATGTGGCCAAAAATGATAATGGGAAGCAAAAGCAGCAATACAACTAATTGTCGGTGGGACGGGAGGTTCGTTAGTGGTTGTCTGTAAATTAGCAGAATTACATTGCATAGGGCACAGCGGCAAATGGGGAAATCAAGAGACTTGTAATCGACCAGGGAGGTTGGGACGGCAGTTGAATAAAAGAAAATTGGGAATTTATGAGACAGACGTGAGAAGTTTGGGGTTGAAAGGATCTACGAGGAGCCGCTTGGATCTTTGAGTCAAGCGGGAGTAAATCGGAATTGTGTAATGTTAATGCGGCGGCATAAATTGTAATTGGTGGACATGAGAGGTGAAGAAGAAGAAGCTGATGATGAGGTGGATAGCGAAATTTTTATAAAAGTGAGATGTTATTGCCACAGCTCAGTTTGGCGTCAAAGTTGACTGGATGGGAAAAAGCGTTTTGGTAAATATGCGGGTATGTCCAAGTGGAAGCCAAGTTTTGCTAAGCAAGTAAGCGAGTGAGTTGTTGTTGTTGATGTTGAATATACCGGTTTGTGGAAAAGAATGTTTTTTGTCGGTGAAGACAAGAGAACAATGTGAAGGGAAGAGAAGATCCGCAAGTAAGACTGCAGTAAAAGCCAGGTAAAAAAACCTGTGAGTTGTTTCGGAGATAAATCAGAAGTTTTGTTGCAGACTGTGAGATGAGAAAGGGGTTTTTATCATGTCAGAGGTGAGGAAGGAGTAGATGCAGAATGCAGGTCCAGGCAGATGAGTAAGCAGGAAAGAACAGGTGAGTGTGGAATGAAATATCGCCCGATTGAATTATTGGTGGTCAAAGGTGTTTGTAAAGTAGAGACATGACAGTAATCCTCTCACGCACACCAAAACATGTGTCCACTGGATCCTGTCATTCTGTCCGTTCGTCGCTTGAAGTGAAATGTTTTTGTGGAACTTAGCGAAATTGTGTTTGTGATAATAATGTCATGGGAACCAGTACTAAAGTGTTGAACTTGATTGTAAAAGCCAAGATTCTATAAAATGGCTAGATCGAGATGGAAGGGCATGCACGGGAGGTCTCTCAGCTCGAGTGAAAGAAATTAAGAAGGGTACAGGTGAAAAAGAAACAATTAAGGGAAATTGAAGCTTAATTGAATTTACCAAGTTTTTTGGGAGCAAAAAAAGGGTTATCAGTAGAACCACTATTAGGAAGGACGACGAGGAAGAATGGAAACTTGAAAGCTACATGAAATTGAGGTCGGAAGATCACCAAAGAAGCTGAAATTGCTTGGTGTGATGAAGATAACTTGCGGTTGGAAAAGAAGAAGAAGAAGCTGCAGACTATGGGAAGACGGCAATTTTGAGTGTGACGTTACATGCGGGCATTCTGAAGGGCAATCCAGAAGAGTGTAATGGCGGCCGGGATAAAAGTGTGATTGTTTGTAAGTTATTAGAGTTGATGGGGGAGGTGAGAAATATAATTGGGGACGAACAGACAGTATAAGGAAGATGAGCTGTAATTGCGTAATTTGCCGCAAGTGTCTCTGTGTGTGTCGGAAGGTGGTTGCGGATTCGGAACGGCTCATTTTCACAAGAAGTCTCAAGTAATGATTCCGTGTCATGAAACTCGGCTTCATGATCACAAAACTTGAAAAAACTTGAGGACGACTCAATCCGTAAGTCTTTTGCAGTTTGAAGATTCAGGCTTAGAATCCGATAAAACTCCTGGTTTCCCTTAAAATTTTGAAAGCGTGTTTACGACAAGCAAAAACCCACAAGCGACAGTAATTTTGGACATGCAAGTCGACAACGGGCATGTGAAGAAAGTAATAAAATTTGGAGCAATTTACCTGGGAAAAATATACACTCATCTCACTACTAGTTCATATAAATTTTCTACCTTCTAATGACGATGGTGGTTTGAATTACATTGTATGGACACAAACGCAAGATTCAGCAGCTTTCATCCTCATCCTCATGAAGCAGATTTACTTAATAGAGACGTAATGGCGGGTTATGGTGATGACTTGGAATGGTATCAAATTTCAGTGGCGATGATATAATATTACGTAACATTGCACGTAAGAATGCTGTAACAAAAATGAACAAAATACTGCCGCCGCTGCCGCCGGTTTCTCTTTCCTGTTTACCTGAGAATGGATGATTGCTCCTGTCTCTCTGAAGAATATCATTTTAATACCGCGTTTGGCTACTGGTTATTTGTTGGAAGCGACTTTGCTCGTGTGTGGGAGGCAATTTTGAAAGTATGGAAGAATGTCGTTGCTCCTGTGAGAAATTTTGGGGAATTTTGTGCCCGCTATTATGCAATATTCTTCGGTATTTGTTGTTTTCTTGTTCTCCTGGCTGAATGACAAGCGAGAAGGATAAATTACCCAACACCAACAACAGCACAAAGTTTGAGACGCTGTAAAAGCGGACCAAGATTTGGAAGACCAATTCAAAAGCGTTGGTCTTTCTTCGGTCGTTGTCGCATAGGTTAAACGTTGAAAGGCTGCTGCAAGCAAACGACGCTTACGGTTCAGGACGTTATGGTTTCGACTTGCGTCCAAGTTGCTGGTGAGCTTAAAAAAGATGAGTTGAATATTTTTTGAGACTGTTGAATGGAGCTCGCCTTGGTTTGTGTCTACATTAAATGACATCTTAGTTCCTGGCTTCGTTGGTGGTTTGTGATGATTCCTACTCGACTTTTTGTTCATGTCCGTGGAATTATTCCAAGGTTGGGAAAATCGTGATCGAAGCTAAAGCGAA
>JAQGBJ010003417.1:0-12829 GCA_034698345.1 Sphaeridia pumilis | reverse complement strand
TGTATCTGAAACAAGCTCCGCCGGATCATTGTGGCTCTGATCAAGACCCTGGGGCTATTCCCATAGTTTTTGAAGACGTCGTTAATAATTCAGGCTACTACTACTTCATTTTCGGATCGGAGAATGAAAAGAGGGATAACTTTATTCGAGCGAGGTTTGAGCTGGACAAGTATGTTTATGATTTGCCGGAACCTGTGGTGGATTGCGTGGGTGTACAGGAATGCAAGGTCAATTTGACCTTCTGGTCTAGTCAAAAGGTCAGTTTGTGTAGCTAGAATAGCATATTTTCTTGGAATTTCTATGATAGAATTAACGCTTGCTTTGATTTGCAGTTGGTCGTACAGATACCTCAACCGCCGCCAGAAACTGAAGACGTTTGGGATGAAATCTACATTGCCGAGACAGAGTGCGAACCAAGAGTATTGTTGTATTTGGCTTTTGTTGTTATCGTGCCGTTGTCAGTAATATTGTGTGCCTTCCAGTAGTAGTGGAATTTTAATCTTGATAAACCTGATAAGCCTTAGAGTTGATTCTAAGAATGTACCACTAAATCTATAATCTCGCGTCTATAACGGCTCCTACTCAATACACAAACTGGTCAGTTGTGATCAGACATTCCAAGTTAGCAGTCACCAAACTTTCCAGCTCCATAATCAAAATGGCAGTCGTTTCTCATGGTAAGATTAAAAGAAACAGAGTTTCACAAAAATCACTTCGAATTCGGGGTGCAAAAATTGCTTGATTTCATTCTAGATACTGAAAGCTACCTGCGGAAACTCGTTGAATTTGAACGTCAAGGAGTGTCAAAATACACTGAAGTTGGAAATCGTTTCAGTACTAAAATATGTAAAGTTCTACAGTCTTTCAAATCAGAACAGGAGCCTGAAGCCGACTGTCCGCATCCGCTTCCGTTTTACGCAGTAAGCTCAGGGTACCCGGGAAATATCCTTAACTACGGCCACGGCTCTGGAGATAAAGTGGATTTTGATATCTGGTTACTGTTTGGAATTGAGGATGTTCATGACATACTACTACGACTGCCTTGTTTGATTTCACACATTGCTCGTGCTGCCAGAACCTCCGGTTCGTCTCTCCAATACGTTGACGCGTGCCGAGAAGCTGTCAAAGTCAAATATGGTGGCTACGTTCTTAATCTTGTGCCAGTGTTCCATGTGAACCCCTATCCTGACGAGCCGTGGGAGTGGGAAGAAGTGCTGGAATTCTGCAAGGATGAAGAAGAACCTTACATTTATAAAACTCCCTCGTTCTCAGCCGCTCTTAGACGACTCAAATTTTACATCATCAACAATCAACCACCTTTAGTTGAAAACGTCATTTTGCTGGCCTTGCTCTGGGATGCCAAGGCAGTGAATCTGAGCAAATACATGGCGAACAAGAAAGTGATAATTGATTTGCTGGCGATCAAAGCTGGACATGATGAGTTGAGCCAAGGGACATCATCACTTGGAGGGGCCTTCAAGAAGTTTCTGGAGACGTTGACGTCACCCCGTAAGAACGTGGTCGTCATTCTGGATACTTCAGAAGTTGAGTTCCCGTTTGCTGTTAAGGAACAGGTGAGTTGAGCCTTCTGGAGCGCTTCTAGCATAAAATCAAAATATATCGTTCAAGGTTACTAATCAACGTCACTTGACTTTTGACAGATGGAGCTGAACCGGAAGAAGACGGGCATCCTGGTTGATCCATGCAACCCCTACGTCAACTATCTGGATCCTGCTAATCTCGGTGTAGCTGAAGGCTGGGAGGAACTTCGTAAGGCTGCCAAGGAGAGTCTGGTTCACCTGGAAGGGGGTATGACTCCTGCCAACATTGATGCTGCTCTGAAGATTCCAAACTGAAGCCTGCTAGCCCTAGCCCACGTTCCCAATTCAGATTCAGTCTTCTTGGTTCTGCGCTTACATTTTTCTGGTATCAGTTCCTAGGTTAGAAAGAGTATTACTTACATGAACAACTCATTTTGGAAACTAATCTTATTCATTTCACGTCAGCTATCACAGTTTCGCTGCTAGTACAATAAACTTATCAATCTGAAACACTAACATGCAGAATAATCGTTTACCAGGGCAGCTCTTTTCCAGTATAGTCGTAAAATTTGCCACTGTCTTGATTCTTCAAGCCTGAGATGACCCTGAGCAATCCCGCGACAGACTGTTGAGTGTCGATCGGAGCGTCCGGACCGCCCGCGTCAGTTGCAACCCATCCAGGGTGAAGTACCACAGCTATAATGTTCTTCTGTTTCAGATCAACGCTGAGAGATTTGTTGAGCATGTTTAGAGCAGCCTAGAAACAATCAAAGTTCACCATTTCAATCACATAATCACATAACGATTTCAAACTATGTTTATAATCTGATAGATTCCTAGATCACGTGACGTACCTTGCTAGCCCGATGAGCATAGAATCCTCCAGACTTGTTATCATCAATAGAACCCATAATAGAGCTTATGCTGACTACGACGGCTCGGTTGATGCCTTCAGTAGATGAATTGGCTGCTGCTGCAGCTTCCAGCAAGGGTAGAAAAGCCTTTAAAAGGAAATAAAAGTCCCGAATTTACCAATTGGCCATTGGAAGTACTTGGTTTACATTGTAAATTAAATTATAATATTTACCTTTGTCAACAGAAAAGGTGCAATAGCATTAATTTCCAAAATCCTTAGCATCATCTCTTTTGTGATAGGTTCCAGATCCTGTGGCTTTTCATAGATTCCTGCATTGTTGATGAGGAGGTTTAACCCTTGACCTTGAAGATGAGACTCGACTGTCTTGACTACCTCACCGAATTTGGAATCATCACGGGAATCTAAAAGGTTCCGTCCGAAAGGCATTCTTAAGAGTTGTAACAATTGATCTTTCATCAGCTGACTAAATTGATTGAAATGCTTCACATACCTAGTTGGATCGGTATCAGCTTATCGTTTCCACCGGCAAGGTCCAAAAATTCCTATAAAGACAAGAAGTGATAGAAGCAAAACTTGATCTTGAAGCATTATGCATTTAGGAATATAGAGGACATTCGGAGATTAGGAGTAAACAAACTTACTCTTGATTTATCTTCACTGCGATAAGTAGCAAACAGTTTGTTTACATTATATGTTTCCAAGATATCCTTGACAAGCTGCAATCCGATTCCCCGGTTTCCTCCAAGGACGAAGACGTTCAAAGGTTCTCCCATTACAATTTTGTTGATTCAATCGGACTTGAAAAATCTGAATTATAGTTTCTCAACAACTCAACATCCCAAACCAGTAGTTAACCTTGAAGAAAACATTCCCGCTCAATGCGTTTGAACTGATGTAACACCTAAGATCAAGTTAGATTTCCTTGGATCTCATACAATGTTTACATTTATTCCATTCTTGACGGTACAGCGATTCTCCAATAGCTTTAACACGATTGTCAAGCGGCAGGGTTCTGCCTTTCTGTTCTATTGCTTATTGCCTGCCCATTTCCTCACCAAGGAAGTTCCTTTCCAGCGTAGTCATAAAACTTGCCACTATCTCCAGTTTTCAAGCCTGAGATGACCTTTAACAAGCCAGCGACAGATTTTTGAGTGTCGATCGGAGCATTAGGTCCTCCCATATCTGTGACGACCCATCCAGGGTGAAGCACCACAGCTATAATGTTCTTCTTTCTCAGGTCAACGCTGAGAGACTTGTTGAGCATGTTTAGGGCAGTCTAGAATCAAAACACCAATGTTAGACCTAATGCTCGTTAGCAAAGTAGTTATAAATTACATGGATGAAAGCTATACCTTGCTGGAACGGTACGCATAGAATCCTCCAGAACCGTTATCATCGATAGAAGCCATCTGAGTACTCATGTTGACGACAGCGGCCCGATTGATACCTTCAGCAGATGCATTTGAGTTAGCTGCTGATTCTAGCAATGGTAAGAAAGCCTGAAAATAACCAAGAGAAGAATGTGACACAAGATTTAATGGCTTGGGAGGGAAGTATAATCAACATTGCAATTACTTTTGTCAACAACAAAGGAGAAATAGCATTGATTTCAAAATGCTTCAGCAGCGTCTCTTTCGTGATGGACTCCAAGTTCTGTGGCCGTTCAAAGATCCCAGCATTGTTGATAAGGAGGTTTAGCCCTTGGCCTTGAACTTGAGACTCGACTTTCTTGACGACATCGCCGTATTTTGAGTCATCTCGTGAATCTGAAAATAATTTCATTGTAAGTATTTCATACTTTAGCGAAACCATTTCAGTTACTGTCAATGGCTTTTTGCTGTTTTACTCACCAATTTGGATCGTTTTCAGTTTCTCGTTCCTGCCGGCAAGATCCAAAAGTTCCTAAAGACAATTAACATGAGAATTAGGAATACGAAGTGTATTTTGAGAGCACATGAAATGAATTTGAAATGGCAGCCAAAAGCTGAGCGTATCAAAACTTACTCTTGATTGATCTTCACTGCGATAAGTTGCGAACAGTTTGTTTACATTGTAGGTTTCCAAAATATCCTTGACAAGCTGCAATCCAATTCCACGATTAGCTCCAAGTACAAACACATTCAATGGTTTCGCCATGACTTTTGAGTGAGCTTGTCAATGAGAGAAATCGAGAAATTGAAGCAAATTTTCAAATATTTATCTCCAGATCGAACAACTCAAGTTTGGCCGACTGAAATCAGTCCCGCTCAACACGTTTGAACTGCTCTGCTCTGGCATGATACAAAGCTCACATTCAGATCTCCTTGGAGAAGAAAACAAGCACGCGCGGGAAGGTTACTCTTCCACGAATCTTATCTGCTGAAAGTGCGGAGTTAATTTTCTTCTGATTTTCTGGTTGTTTACAAATTTTAGACTGATCCAAAATGGTTTAAAAGCATTGATTTCTTTCAAGATTTTTGACTTCACACTGCTAAATATCAGTCTTCAGCTGAACCACAACAAAAAGGTACGTAACTTCATTTTTTTGACTAAAACATTAACGAAAATTGAGTAGTATGTGAACATTCAAGTTTCCAAGGCTATAAACAATAGAATATTTTGTAATTTTGCAGGAATTCACGCAACAATGTCTTCGTCAAATGAGCCGTCACCCACTAAATCCGCTGGTGGCTATGAATCAGGCCCAGAAACCAAAAAGCTGAAACGTGAACGAGAAATGCCAAATTTCCCCAATGTTGATATTCTTCATCCTGAACAACGTGGAAAAGACCTGGCATCCTGTAACCTGAATCTGTTGGAAAGCAAGGACTTTGCTGACATTACGTTCCTGGTTGGACGGGAAGATTCTTGTCAAACGCAGTTCCAGTGTCACATGTTCATCCTGGTATCTAGATCTCCAGTCTTCAGAGCAATGCTTGGTGACCGCTGGAAGAAACGGGATATCAATATCGAAACGGGGCTTAGGAAACCGACTGTTTTGAACGATATTGATGCTGATACTTTTGAGAGGTTTCTGCAGGTACATTTCAGTTTTTAATTTTTGAAAACTGTGAATTGTATGGTCTGATAAAAGTTGCTTAACTTTTGCAGTTTTTGTATGGGGACGTATTCAATGTCACAAAAGTGGCTGAAGTTGAAGGACTACTTTACTTGGCGAGGAAGTACTGTGTTGAGCTGTTGACAGAGAAATGTGCACAATATCTCAATTCGAGCGTGACGTTGAAGGATGCAGTTTCAGTGTACAAAACTGCGAACCTGTTTGCATTGGACGAACTGCAAGCTTCGTGCAGAGAGTTCGTTCGAAAGTAAGTAAAGTTTGCAATTTTCACAGTGATGCTAAAGCTTTGGCATTAATTTTTACGATTATTCGAAATTTTTAGGAACATGGGGCTTATAATCGAGAAAGGGCGTTTCAAAGACTTCAACGTCCCGACACTTGTTGATGTTCTAAAGGCTGGAAACGTGTTCGTTCGTGAGATTCAGTTGTTCAGGGCAATTCATAGGTAAAAATTTTACAGTTCCATGTCTGAATCTAGTTGAATTGGGGCTAAAAACTAAAAACGAATATGTATGTGATTTGCAGATGGGCCAGACTCCTTGTTGTGGAAAGCATTGACGAACAACCGATGGTCCCCGAAGACCGGAACGAAGCTACACTAGCTACATCGATGCGCGAGATTTTGGCAGAAGTACTACCTCTAGTGCGATTTCCGTTGATCTCGTTGGCGAACCTATGCCACGTGGTGCATCCATCTGGTCTTTTGAATGCTGAAGACATGGCGAATGTGTACCAATATGTTGGGATGAGCCCAGAAGAAAGGTAAAGTGGTATAATCTCTTGACTTCAAGTTGCTTGATGAATCCAGCTAATACAAATGTTGCTCAAATTCTAGAAACCAAGCTGATCTCTCTATAAAGTTTGCCGCAGAGCCGCGTACCACCAGCTTGTCAACAGAAACTTTTGTGGAACTGTACACACCCAAACCAGAAGGTGCTAAGCCAGCAATTGAGCCAAGTCAGATTGAATATTGCAGAATGAAGGCTAGGACTCATGCAGAAACTTTGAGGTGAGAAATGGAACAGCGGAAAAATATTAATCTAAGTTCTTGCACAAGCATCGGATGTTTAAATTGTTTCATTTTCCAGATTCGGTGCAAACCACCCTGACATTGTCAACGTAAACAGGCCGTCTATGTTCATCACCACACTGGTCCTTCGTGGCCCTCATGACGACAGCATCATCGGTTCGACTTCGTACAACACCATTTTCAACACCTGGTCGGTAACCGTGACTGTGCAAGCCTTCAAGCGTCTGTACGGTCGTCGTTGTGCTGTTGAAACATTCCACAAGAAGCATGTTCCCATCTACGCTTCAAGGGAAGCCTACATTGATGTGGTGCCTGCCATCAGGCTCCAAAAATGTCTTTCTTACTCAATTCGTGTTCAGTATGAGGTATTCCATCTTTATTCTTGATCTATACTGCCACGTTCTAAATAGATGTGAATTCGGGCTCTCTCGCTGCTTTCACCTGTAAAACCACATATCTTAACACCTTTTTCGTTTTAGGTTGACGTCAACTTTCCTGCAGACTACACTCTTCTGACATCATCACCACTCCGTACGTTCCAGGCAATCCCGTCAACCAGCTCTCCCTGGTCCATCTGTGACATTGCATTAGAAGCTGACGAACAGCCAGGTGTTGATGGTGCTGAATCTGGGCCTACAAGGGCTACCCACTGCGTCCGGGCCATAGGCTTCAAAGAGACTGATGTTGACTTCGATTTGGATATCGCTGACAATTGAATCCGCTCATCTCACAATATTAGGCACGTGCCTCGATCCTTTCTTCTTACCTTTTAATTGCCTTCTTCTGATGTGAGCCTGATACTCTTACTGCATACTCGTAAATCAAACTCCTTTTACTTCCATTTATGGCTTTTCAACATTTCCTCCTTCGCTATCCTGCTACATGCTTACCCACCACCTTCATCTTCTTACTTTTATTTTCCCTCATAAAAAATCACTCTTTTGACGTGATCCCGACACGGCTCTCTTACAACATTCCTATGTTCCTGTTACTCAGACCCCACGCGTGCGTGGGTGTCAGTCAATAATGAGACCCACGTCACCTTAACGTCAAACTCTTGAAATGATTCAGAACATGTTTATCCCCTACTTACTTTCTCGAACTGTATAATTGACAACTAACAATTCTCTTCTTGTATATATATCCCACAGGATTCCAATGTCCAATCTACCCAACAACTCAAGATACTACTTTGGACATTTATCAATCTCGCCCATACTTGAAGCCCATGTTTACATAGTATCTACCACCAACTAACAAGACAACGGAAGAAACCCGCCCTAAATCTCTACACCTTGAAATTCGCCACCATAAATTAACGTCCTCTACAACTTTGCTCGGTTGTAATTTACCCTAATCAATGTTATGTGGTACGAGACTGCAACCGGCTAATTTATAACCTGTAGTGACAACAGAATTGTAATGTAGTAACTCTTACCTTTTTTGGACTTGCCGGTTCACCGTTGTTTGCAGCTACATTACTTTATATATGGACATTTGTATCCCACTCTTTTGTATATAGTTTCTACTGCATTTTTATTTTTGGTACGCGTTCCTAAGGTTAACGTACTAGTTTTATACAGTCTCCAGTGTGTACATTTTCCCCCATGGAAAATCCTTTAGTTCCGCGCAGCACCCATCCGTAGATGACTCTTCCGTCTTCAAATTCATTAATTATATCTTTTATTGCTATTACAGATACAAAATAACAGATTTATCTGTATGTAAGCACCAGTCCTTTTACAAGATTTTTTTGTATGTATTTTGACTTAAGCGAAGCGGTTTCTGTAATGTACTTTTTTAGGTTCGGGTTTACTTTATATTATTACTGTACTCGCATTGTTCTAATGTAATACGTATAAGCGTAGAATGCGACATGTAATCGAAATACCAAAGGTTTTCTATAGCATAATGAGGTAACTTTTGCGAATTTTTGTCAACTGCACATCTATTTATCGCAGACAGCAAAAGTATATTAGACAAGCCGAGAGGCAAAAAACTAGACTAAATACGCCTAGAAATATAAGCCAGAATAAGGCAGTGGGAACATGGATTAACGTTGTTCTAAACGTACTTTTGGAATTCTCCATCGCCTTGGCTCTGACCTCCTGTAGTGTAACGTCCCAGAATTTCACCGTCTGTAAAATGTATCAGAAGAAAATGTTAGCTTTCAGGCAGCTATTAGTTATTGACATATTGAGTTCCGTATGGTAACCAGAAATACTTGGCTAATGAAGCACATACTTCGGACATGGTTCAGTTGCCATGCATGTTTTTGACAGAATTTTATGAATATGTGAATTGCTTACCTCAGCTTTAAAATGTGATTTCATGGATCCGGGTTCTAGTTTCAAGTCGTAATATTTCAGGGTTTTGGGCTCAAGTCTATGCCATCTGGTCCAGTTTGTAGATTCTGTGACAGCTTGTTTAGGTGTTCTGCAAACGACATTTGGGAAATTGAAATGGCTATGTGGATGACGGGATTCATAAAAATGTCAGATTCCCCAAGGCCCAATTACGCCGCCACCTACGAAAGCTGAACTACATATTGTACAATTTGCTCTTACTCACCCGTAATTCGCAAACGAAGCCCATATTTTCGCCATCATTTCTTGATAGTATTTAGCGTTTGGCTGCTGAGACCCGATATTTCCGTCGTCATGATATCCTTGTTCGCCGCCGAGGAGATAAAAAGTGTCTTGCCAAGGCCATAAATTAGATGGGGATTTGCGATGACTTTTTGGAATCTGCATTGGGTTGGGGTTGCCTTCCGATGTAAATACGTAGGCGTAAGAATGCGGCCTTGAATTCCGAGCGAGTTTGTCCAGGAGCTTTTGGAAGGCCACGTGGGCTTGGAGGTCACCAAAGAGCTAAGGGAGGAACGTAATATTATTTCGGATAGATGGCGCTAGTGTCCCAAGATTAATGAAGGGCTCACCTGTAAAAGCTGACTCTGACTAGACTGGTCCGAAGGACCGCCGAAATAGAACCGCCAGATGACGTCGAGCATGTCCTGCTTGACTTGACTGCGTTCATCGATGTCCCACAAAACCGGACCGAGGACTTCGCTAAGGCACCTTCGAAGAACGCTCCGTTCTTCGAAGTCGGGACACCGCTGCTCAAACTCCCAGAAAAGTTGGTGGCCTTCGATGGCGTTTACGGTGAGCAAAACTGGTACTTTGATCAAAGTGCCCATTTCGAGCAGGTCTTCCGGTCGATCGATTAGAGCGGGAAAATCTCTAGTTCCCGCGTCGACAACAGGCGAGATGGTGGCGCTAGGAAAGTGGGCGAATTTCAGCAATTCTCTTTGGGCATAAACGAGTTGTTTGAAGCTGCGGCCTTGTAAACACTGGATTGACTGGATTACGTCTTGTTTATTTTCGGAAGCGGAAGCCGTCAAGTTGTTATGGTGTTGGCAACAGCCGGTCTTGAGGCAAACTGATGGAAATATGTCCTTGGCGCCATCGGCGGAAGGATTCAAAAAACTCGTAAACCCAGTTTGCCAAATGGCTCCAGAAAACAGTCCGACGGACAATGGGCTCATGAGCAAGTAACCGACGTCTCCGAAAACCGTAATCCGGTTTGGGTTCCCGCCAAATTGGGAAATGTACCGGTTGACCCACTTGAGAGCCGCGAGTTGGTCCAAAAGGCCATAGTTTCCAAGAGGGCGGGGGTGGGAGGAGCCTCCGAGGTCAGCAGAAGAGGAGAGGAAACCAAGAAGACCCAAGCGGTAGTTGAAGGTCACTAGGAGGACGTCTTGGTGGAGGAGGAGTTTGCGAGGAGATGAGGAGGAGGAGGAGCCTTGGAGAAGGGCGCCTGGATGGATGTGCACGAGGACCGGGTATAGGTGGCGCTGCTGGTAGAAGGTGTCTTGGACAGTGTGTGCGTTGGGGAGGAAGGCGCGGCGCGCGAGAGCTGGAATTAAGCGGGAATTTCAAAATACTTCAGGGATTTTCATTTCAACTTTCAACTTCATGGGCAAAAATTCAAAAATTCATCAAAAATTCTTCATGGGCTTTTCGTTCGTAATCGAATACTCACCTGGTAATTGAGGCGTGTATATATTCAAATACAAACAATCCTCCGACCCCACAACGCGCTTCAGCGCCGCGCTCCACTGAGGACACTTAGGCTTGAACTTGGTGGCATCGTAAGCCTTCCACTGTTCCATCTCCAAGGACTTTGGGTCCTGCCATCTTCGAAGACCTACTTGCGCTTCAGCATAAGGGATGCCTTTAAATTCGTACACTGTTTTGAAGGACTTCGAAGACGTGTCTTCGTCTTCATCCAAGGTAGCTTCAGCTCCAAAAATGTCGTTGGAAAAAGGTACTTCTTTTTCAGCGCTTGTGGTATCATGCTGACTTTGCTCAATTTGGTAACGCTTAGCGACACCTATGAATATTCCAGCGTCCAGTGTTTTCAATCGAATTCTGGTTGAATTTGGACCAGTTGAACTTTGACACTGAACAACACTTATTGCTGCTGCTAGCACTGAAACCACTAAAATCCATTTAAGAAGTGCACAGTTTGAACTGCATTTGGAAGTCCTGTTGTGCTGGCCCATTTTGGAATTTTTACAGTTCTCGTCACCAACGCTTCTTTTTCCTGTCCTCATTTTTGGCGACACTTTTAAGTGGTTTTTGCAATAATTCTGTCACGGTTTAATTTCAGTTTCTCAAAGTCAAAGTATATCAAGTTCCTGTGGTTTGTTCATCTTCCAAAAGTTTTGCAGGATTTGCACTTTGTCGCGACAATTTATGAGCGCTGAGGATCAACATGTCAAGCCATCAAAAAAGAGAGCTTTTTTAGGCTTTTCTGTACTTTCCCGCATTAGGCTTTTCCCGTTAAATGCGGCAACGCCAACCACCGCTCACGCACCTGTCCAAGTCAGTAGTAGACACACACTTTTTGCCATTTCCGTCATTCGATCATTTGCGGGGAAAGATTATCACTTTTTATGGAAAGCTTCCCGCTAACTGTGAGAACTTTAAAAAGCACACCATTTTCACATCCACATTTCTTCCGTTCTGAATGACTGAGACTGACAGCTTTGTTGACTTGCAGTAGAACTGATACTCCGGATTGAAGAATCCTATTTCCCAACTGCAAAGTTGACCTCCGGCCTTGCAGTCAATCTTAAGAAAATTGGCATCATATAAACGGCTTCAGTGCCACCGTCTGGAAATTGAAAAACGACACGTCATTTTAGTTACACATTCTTTACTTTTGCCAAGTTTCTGCAGCATTTTAAATTAAAAAAGCCCTGATGCATTTGCACAGCGGGAATTTTGGCAAAGCTGTAGTATTATTCGTTACAGTTTTTCTTCTCTTCTTGCCAGTCAGACAAAGATGAAGCTTTCTTCGAAATCTAGCGAATGCGGGATTTTGTTAGAATCTTGTTTTGTTTGGGAAAGATTCTGCTGTAATGTAAACCAGTGGGAATTCGGTTTTTGTTTGGTGCTGATGAGCAAGGTGATAAATAGCCGTTAAAGAGAGATTGACTTGGAGCTATTAATTACACATATGTTCTTTTCAACAGTTTTTCGCCTGCGATAATGAACGAACACTATGGTCTTGAATTAGAAGCGTCTCTAAGAGTAAACAAAAGGCAAAAGGACTGTAATTTATCTTACTTTCCCATTGGTTTTTCTGCCTTCGCCGGACGAAATTAAATTGCAGCGTCTGAACAGAATCTATAGCAAAACGTATAGATTTTTGACGATGGGAGGAAATTTCCGGTTCTGTTGTTTTAACTCGGTAAAAATACACTCGACAAAATTACACATCACTTTGAAGGACCTTTAATGCTTACTGCACAACCTCAGCTGCCAAGCCAAGTAATCCAATTGTGTAAACACCAGGTGTAGGAATTTGGAATTTTTGCTAAAATTCAAGGTTGCTTAAGACTTGACATAAAACAGGCTACTTGGGACGGCGTTGTTTATATTCGGTCTGTAATTTGCGTTGCGTTAAAGTGTTTTTCTAATAGAATCACATCCGACACAGATATTGAAATGTGATGGGTGGCTTAATTGCGCAGGTAATACTGGCAAGATAAAAATCGTTTTTAACAGATTCAAAATTGCACTTGCACTATTTTTGAAGATTCAGATTTGTCGCAAATACTGTTCGTTGGACTTGCCTCAGCGGACCGCCGAAAGCGACTGAACCAGCGAAACGATCAACGATCACGACGGCAAAAATCGCATCTTCTTCTTGCTCATCTTCCGTCTTCAGTCCTTGTCTTCCACTCACAAGTATCTGCGTATAACCACGAGTTGATTTATATTCACAGTCTTTCGTCTTTCATTTTCACCAGCTTT
>JAQGBJ010003416.1:0-12829 GCA_034698345.1 Sphaeridia pumilis | reverse complement strand
ACGTAGTCTCCCAAGAATAAATAGTTTGATTCGGGAGGGAAACCGCCATACTCGAAAAGACGCAGCAAGTCATAGTATTGACCGTGGATATCACCTGTAACAGTAAATATTATTAAAAAATCGGAATCGACCTTATAACTGCATTTGGAAAGGCAGGACTAACCGCAAATTTTCAATGGCGCTTCTAGTTCCAACAAAATGGGTTGAGACAGGAAGATTTCACGGCATTTCAGACATAAATTCCGAATCTCAGTCTCTGTTAGCTGGACATTCTTTCCGGGGCGAGATCCTCTAACTGTAATCAAAGAAGCAATGAATTAGTAAAAATGTCAAAATAGCTAGTCTTAATAGTAAACATCATGCGACTTTCGTGTCAGCACGATAGAAGTTAACCTACGAACAGTGTGCTTCCATTGTCCATATGTATATCACACTCAAGGTAGACATTAGCTCATGACATTAGTATCAATCACCTCGAGATATCCCACATCTCATCCACAATAACAAATTCACCGACTAGGAACTAAGCATTACATGAACGTTGAAGCTCATAACCTCGATTCACCGCCCTAAATGCTCAGCTCTAACAAGATTCTCGTATGCTATTCCACATTCACTAAGTTTGGCTCAAATTGTGCTAAACAGGAAGGCAATTACGCACGATCGTCAATTTCATCCAGTTTCAAAATCTAGGGCTCCGGTCCATTGATCCTTAATCTTCACAGAATAACATTTTCTTCAAACCCCCGATTAAAAATTACTTCGTTGTTACTTTACTCATAAAAATATCTCATTGCTCATAATCTAACAGACAAGTAAGCTCACTCGAACCGCTATTTAGCATATTTGTTCATCTCTACAGTACGTATCCGGGTAAAATTAGAACATTTTTCACTACAAACCACACATCTCATCAGCCACCTTCCACTACAAAAACTCCCGCATCATCAATGACATAATGACAATAAATACATAACCTCGAACAACTTCTCTTCCATACATCACCCTTCAGCCTAAACCATCGTAATTTGTTCACGCAACCCATTTCACAAAACAATTCAAGCTCGAAATTGATCAAAGAACAAGCTTCTAAGCTTCCAAAAAACCCTAATATGTACGACGTATCCTATAATCGGTACCTATTTCGCTCCTTCGCGTATTGACAAGCAAGCATCCTATTAAACTGACTCATGCTCTAGTTGACTAACATTATTTCCATATTTCAACCTCTCAACATCGACGCCAGTCAATACCGGATGAACCGATAACTCCAAAGATATTGTTCCAACTATTACTGCACTATTATCATCCTTCGTCTTCAACTTGTAGCTCTTTGAACGTCTTGTTCATCTCCAAATTCAACAAATCAACAGAAATGTCGTAGTAAATACTACGCCACCTTCATCACGCTGAATAATTGTATATATTTACCGTCCACCAACCTACAAACTCTAAACCTTGTAAATCAAATTTGACAACTACATTGTTTATGTAAATTAAACTCATCATAATTCTTCGACAGTGCATACCTTCCAGGAGCCGAGCGATAATGTTGTCGATGTTTAATTTATCCGTATCACTCATTTTGAACTTGTAGCTTTTTTACTTCAGTAACGAATCCAACAGGGCAACAAATGAGAAAAATCTTGAAACACTTGACGTCGTCGTCCTTGCTCTCAGACCACAATCCAGTTAATCTCACAACAATCCAATTTGGCAATCCCTCCTTCCTTACTAAAAATAAGACGCTCTGTTTTGAAAAATTCAATAATTTTTACAACTTTTGCCGTTTGAACACGCCGCAGCAACAGGGAACACTAAACTTTCAAAGGTGAAATTTTCAGTAGACGACACACGGCGTCCGTCGAGTCCGTCCGTAGCTACTAGTGTTGATGATGATGGTGAGGTTACCAGAAGATCGTACAGATCAAAACTTGGCTCCAAATTCCACCGATTTGTAAGTAGAACCTTTGACCTGAAGCACAATTAATGTATCACGGCCTAGCGATATCAAGTAGTTTAAATTAATGTGAATTTTTTTACTTAAAAATTAATTAATTAAGCACTAAATAAAGTTGGTGCAAAGGCGCAACGGTTCTTTTCCCCTCTGCCGTACAATGTACACACCACCAACTTGGCTCACTCTCTCAGCTCAACCTTCGCTCGTAATGTGATCCTCCTCGTCGTCGTCCCACTCTCCTTAAACCTATCAAAGAAAAATGGCTTCTTCTCTCCTTTAATAAAACACAAGCGCTACTACTACTGCTCCTCTCTCACGCTTCTCCTCTCCACGAGTCTGAAGAGCTCCACGTCTGTGAGAGAGAAGTCTCTCTCGCCTCTCTCCGTATGCACGCCCTTCAAAATACAATTTCTCACGCATATTACAATACCGCTACATACATATATGCACCCACCATGCCTACGGCCAACCCTGAAATTTAAAGCTCCCATTTCAATACACATGAGCTACATACCTATTTGGAGGATGTCGAGTTCTCATCTCTCGTTTTCCTCCTCACATGGTAAATTCAAGAGCAAGAGTGCATATACGTATATCCAACGACATGCATACGCCAAAACCTTCATATAGACACCATGAGAAGAGTATGCACGTAGCCCTACTGATATAAATACCGGCATGGTCGAGAAGAGCTGACGTCATCCCGTATCTCTCTCTCTCTCTCTTTACTATTATTCCTCTCCTGCTCGTCAACTCTCCTTCTCAACACGACGCCTCACTTGTTTACTATTTACTCGCTGAAAAACTATCTTGTTGTGAATCCCAAATTATCATGGCTTTAACGGAAGGAACCTGTGTTGACGAGAGGAGGAGTCGTTCAAAGATGATGTCGCGTTAAATAGTCTCCCTTCAAGGGCCTTTGTTCCATGCTCATCGAAGACCTGAGAGGCCTTCGGTGGACTTCGGTTCTACCCGAATTTTGAAACTAGTGCAGAATACATTTAGTGTTTTTTCTACAATTTCAACAAGTTGGTTTGAGCTTGTCGCTTTGTATGTTACAAAACGTGACTTGGGAACTTGGAAAACAAGCAAAGCTTTTTACGTAACTGACCCTGGTTCAACGGTTTCTACGGTGCGCTTTCCCCAGCGTATGCGCTTCGCTTCGGAACTCTTGTTTTCTCTGCGACTCACGTGTTTCTCCCCGAATTCGTTGTTGCGAACCGATGAACAAGCAAATTATAAAACATTATGCATGTGAAGATGGTACAGGAAGACAAGTTGGAATTGGGAACACGTGGACATGTTTCGAGTGTCGCTCGAGATTCCGCTTCGAAAAAGTGACTACTCGGACGGAAGCTCATCAAGCGACATTGACGCATTTTAAAAACTTTCTCCGAGTCGCCTTTCAATTACTTGCCTGTCATTCTCCATCAGGATTTGTGTACGGGAACGTCGCAACAAGGCCATCTGCTCCCGCCACAAACTTTTTCCACTTACCTACGTCACCCGCATGCATCGAATCCGAATTTCAAGGTCCTTCTGCGATGAAATGGCAGCAGCAGAAATAGCTTGTTATTTACTTAGAGCCAAACCTTTAAAAATGCCGCATTTCAGTTTTGTATGTAAAGGAGCGGAAGCGGATGTCCATCTAAAACGACGATTCTAGTCAACTAAACTGTCTATTTCCATCTCCATCATGTCAAATTGTGCTTGAACTTTTCAACTTGAACAAGCGATGCTGCTGTCAGTGAGTGTGAGCAAGGGTCAAATGTCAAGCGTTGAATCTTGTAGCATCTCTGCTCGTTAACGATTAGATCAAGTATAAGACGCTTCTTGACACTTGTTTTTGCAAACGCTTCTTTTAGACATCGATGGGTCGCATGCAACGCTTTGTCAAACTACAATAGGTAGCAACGAAACTGCATTAGAAGACGCTTATTTGGAAAAGATGGCGAACCAAACATCGAAATCATGACATGTTGTTGTTGAAGCGTCCTCTCTGAAAGGTGCAATTATATATATCTAATGCTGATTAGTCGGCGGTGGTTGAAACGTTCATCTGACTGAACCACTTTAAAAGTATACAAGTCTGTTTTAAAAGCTGACTGACTAATTATGTTGGTTTATCCACAGGTTTGAATGCAATCTGACTGACTGACTGAATCCTTCTTTTGCTTTCTCAAGGTCATCACTATAGCATTGCTGGAGTATGGCAAGAGTAAGCGTGAATTGCCCCGAGATTAGCGATTGACATTGTCACACGTTATGTACTACTGTCGTTTGTCCTCAAATCCTTTCATCATCGTCGTTATAGAATGCATAAGCCGTATCGTGGACGATAAGAAAAAGTTGGATAATAATCTCTTGTGTCGCCAACTTTCCCCCTATAAAAACGGAACAAGTTGCATGTAAGTTGGCTTAACAACTATTACTTTTTCAAGGGACTTGTTCCAAGGTTGAAACGGGGTTGCAAGGGGAAAAAATCCCGCCGAGATTAATCCTCTTCAAAAAGAAAGTCGTAGCTTGTTGGCAGACGTTCGTGTCAGGTTGAGGAATAAGCTTTTGAAACTTTCCATCAAAGTTAATTAGAGTTTAATACGATCAAGATACCCGCGAGAGTCACCCGGCAACACATGTTCTTGTTTGAGGTACTACAACTGAATTCAGAGCAGAATTCTATAACCATATTAGAAGAGCTCTCATCGCAGCAACAACTTTTCAACTTGTAAAAAGGTGAAAAGTTTTTCTAGCAGGAAATTTTAAATTGGCAGAGAATTCAAAAGAAGAATTTATGACTGGGTTTGTTTACGTCAGAAGAAGAAGTGTATCTACCATCAAGTACCAATTTTGCTTTGTGTTTTGATTAAGGTGTGCATGTTGGCGAAAAACAAGTTGAAGAATTCAGAGAAGTATTGTTGGGCGGAAGTTACTACAGCCGTAGTTGACGCTAGATTTTGGTATCTCATTCTAGCTCGGGCGTGTCCGCTCTTCTTCACTTCCATCGTCGTCGATAATGTTATTTGCTAATTTTAGACAAGTATGGAAACAACCTTTACAAGAAGGAACCTTCAGAGGCTTCATCAAATCAAATGGCAAATCCTTGAGAAATTCTTGTTTCTTGCTCCTCTTGCGGCCTACTACACTGCAGCTTGCCATGTTTTGGTTGATCGATTTTCGCGCATCGCGCGCGCCTCCATTTCCGCAAATGGCTCTTCTCGAGAACCTTGAAGAAACAAATTGGTCCTCCGAGTGCTTACTTGCTATGCTATCGAGACCTATTTGAGACACTCTCAGTCCATGAATATAGCTGACACGCAAAGCAACAGCTTGTCAAACTGGTGGAGACACAGTAGAAGTACATAGTAGAAAGCGCCGATTTCACCAAAACCAGGCATGCAAGGTCTCGACTTTCTTTTGGATTTCGTGTCCATTGGGAATATCGTGGGGCAGGAAGGATATTGCAGATTGCTTCTTCTTCTTCTTGTGTTTCGACTTTCTCCTCTGATTTCCCCGCATGTGATTGATTATATACTGCAACCAACAATGTTTATCCTTCCTTGGCCGCGCCGTGTCTAAAAAAATCCAATGGCTTTTCTCATACATATATGTACTAATCAAGTTGATTCACATTCCCTGCCAAATTGAATTTTTTATATCTTCGTATACCCAAGGAAGAAAGAGAAACATATTCCTAAAAATATAGACAGCGTCCAGGAGCAGAGCTTGATTGAGGTGGAGCTGTGGGACAGATGCCAAAAAGAAGTGTTCGAGCTGGTACCTCGCCGCGAGCCTTTGCTTTCACCCAACGGTTGTCCATCCATGGGAATTATACGTGTGGCAAAGTATACACATATGTTATTCTTCCTTGAGGCCACCACATATGCACGTTGGCTAGACGAATTTTAAATGTCTGATGGCAAACATTATCATCGTTATCTGTAGGGCCACTGGAGGAAGAAAGGTGTCCGAAACTCGTTGGGTAAATCAAGTATGTATGTTGTTATATGGGCGAGAGAGCTTTCTCCGTAGTTCTTTTTTAATTTTATTTTGCTGCGCATCCCTACGATATTCTATGATTTCAATTTTCTGTCGCAATATTCACGGCCATGAACTTTTGAATAAGCTCGACAATTTCAACTGAATTATTCAACTTTCCTATATATAAATCTTGTCCCGAGCGACGAGCGACCAAAGGTTCTACCAAGAATATTTTCTAAAGACTTTCTACTTTTTCTTTTGATCATATTTGATCCTGGAGACATCTCTCCGCATTTCATCTGTTGCATTTCCAAAAGGGCACGAACTATCATCAAGACTTGTAATTTTCAGCACTTTAATGCTATACGTTGTGTGCAGAAAGGATTTGCAATTCTGCAGAACAAATCACACAGGTATATTAAAGTTTCTGGAGGAACTCTGACTGGGAATATTTCCCAAGTTCATTTATACCTGTCGACTCTGCCGTCGGAACTTTCCTTTTAGCTCCAGCTTCCTTCCGGTGATGAAAAATATTTTGCGAACCAAGCCATGTGACGTCTATGCGAGAAATGAACTTGACGAATGTTAAAGTAAATATACATGCGATATGTTCCATGTTATGTACTTGGGAATTATGAACGTCATTCCGACACGTCCATAATATTATAGTATACCTTGTTCAGTCAGTTGAGCGTGCAAAATTGGATTGATTTACACCTGATGCTTGTTCGGTGGTTGGTTGGAGCTCCTAGTGCGACCATAGGTTCTAGCATAGCTGGGTTTCATAATATGCTTCGATGTGGGCTCCTAACACGCATATATATAATATTGCTTTGAGAAGAAGCTGCGAAGACAACAAGACATAACAAGTACATTTATTAATTCACACGTTCGTGTCAGTTTTGAATCTCCTGAAAGGCTTTCGCCAGTATGTAATGGCATCCAGTGCGTTCATTCTTCGCCACAGGTGATCTCTCCTGGCTTATATGAGCTTCGTAGGACAAATGTTTGTCAAATCCCGCTGCTTGCTCAAAGAATATTTTTAGCTGCCGTTCTCATAGATCCGATTTTAGATAAAAACTTTACGTTGGTCAATAGCCGACTTAAGCAAATATTTTATCCTTGCAGCTGTCTGACTCGTGCTTCAATAGAACAAGATTCAACAAATAGCTAAAGCTAGACATTACACACTGTCGACCTGCTAACATGTTTGCTTTGTTGTGTAATGTCTCTCTCGGATTCCTGAATTCAATTGAGCATTCCTCAGCTACTTGTCTTGTCTGTCACCTAATGCCGGTGCTAATCAATAGAAAAAATAGCTGTGTTTTCATAAGGCAGAAAATACAAGTAATCTGACGAGAAGCTATTTTTACCCGACATGCCGTAATCCATATCGCGGCTCGGCTCTAGTCAGTGACTCTAGTTAGATTAGTTCTCTTTTACGTAAGGTGGGGAATATCCGGTCAAAAAATGTTACTAATATACATTACATTAGGGGTTTCACTTTTTCTTTTGATGAAATACATGCAACATGATTATCTTCTGGTGCAAGTTCGTTTCATTTTTATGAACAAGATGGCACTTTGCCCCAAGGCCTTCCAGTGCTGCCCGACTTCAACTCTGCCGCCCAAGTTGGCCTGTCACCGGGAGAAAGTCAGAGTTTTGGCAGACAGTATTCTCATTCAGATGCATAATGACAAGTCTGGCCTCCAACTTGCAAAACAACTTTTTGTCGGAGAAATATATATATGAAGCTTTTCTTACTAGTTCCAAGTTATCCTTGTCAAATTTCGATGCGTAGTTTCCAAGTTGGGACTGGGAGTTTCAGAAAATCACTGCGACGGTGCTATTATTGAGTTGCTCCATTAGGGTGGGTCATGTGCATCAGTTATTGTGGCAATTCGATTTAATGAGGTTCAAGCCTTTATATAACTTGAAGCAAGAGCTGATCAGCTCAATGAGCCGCGCCTACCATCAAGAACAAAGCTATAAACCTTTACGTGTCCTTGCGGGCCACCTACACACATGTTGTTGTTACATTGTATAATGCAACGGAATTGCGATACTGTGTGTGTATAATATTGTATTGTCTAGGAGGGAAGCTAGTCAAAAGCTAGGCGGCGAGACACCTCGATTAGCAAAACCATTTCTTGCACCACTTTTACTACTACTGGCATTACTATTCAAACACAATTGGCAACTTTGAGCCCATCTAAATTCATGAAGTGGAACCAATGGTGGAAATTTACCGATAACGCGTTTATTTTGACGAAAATATTTCTGTAATACGGTATAGAGTGAACAATACCAACATTGGTTTCTTTCTCCAAATTCAGCTATCAAAGTACAAGGTACTAACAACACATGTATGAAAAGTGTCCTAACGGCGACTATTTCACCATCATTTATGTATATAGTAACAACAACATTCATTCCTCCATGCAACATGCATTTTCCTACCAAACCATCTTATTCTGCCTGCGAGATAAGTACTACTATTTTTATACTTACTTAACAGATATAATTACAGGATCAGGCCATCTTAACACTAATTTAATACTGTGTATAATTAATTACTTGGTATCGAAACATAATAGTTAGCCCCTAATCACACTGGGACAAAACTTTCCTCACAAGTTGTGAATCACAACGGGGCAAATAATCAGCAAAGTAATACACCTTTTCAATGGATGGGACAGATTTGGAGAATTCCCCACCAACCGTGTTGACTAAAATACAATACCCCTCCATAAACTTCTAACTAAATTCCAACAAAGTAGAAAGAGAAAGTGCAAAAAAAAGAATAGTTTTGCACACAACTGCCATCTAGACTTTGTCTTGTTGCACATACAATACGACTCTCTTACATTTTGACAAAGTCGATGGTTTCCAAAAGTTGTAAAATTTTTGAATAGGAAAGCAATTTGTCGATTAGTTAAAAGGAACAAATTAGAAAGTCATAAGATTCTGGATTCTACGTCTAACTGCTGCAGTCTTAGTTAGTGGAACGAGCAAAACTAGTTATATATCGGTTTGGACCTGCAGCGGTCTTGTAGCAAACTGCTACCTAACTTGGTCTCAGCTCTCGATAAAAGTACACGTGCAATACAAGAGGAACATGGATATGGAATCATCAATCTGATAGGCGACTAGCAAAGGTATCTCATCATAGGTATACAGCAACACTTTTATCCTGAACAGACTTCTGAGTGATGTTCCCAAGCGGTGACCTGCAAAAAGAATGTGAGTATTAACGACACGTCCATACATAGCAGCAGTTATCGTGGCAAGGCCATAGATGAAAGTTAAGTCACCTGACACTCCCTAGAACAGTACCACTGATTTCCACAACCAGCACAAACGAATTGAGCCCTGCTATTATTACACCCTTGGCAAACGGGCACCATCTCTTCGTCGTTGTCGTTTAAGTCGTCATCACGGGGCTGTTTAATAAAGAAAATGCATTTATGACGTGCGAAAATTATAAACTCTGAATTATAGTATAGCACAATTCGTACCCTCGTTGACCCAGCCAGAAGATTCGCTAACGAAATATTGTCTCCTCCATTACTAAGTGTCAGGGCATCTGATCTACCATTAGATCCATCGTCAACAGCAGATCCGCCATTGTTGGATGACAACAGCTTGGCCAAGGTACCCGTTGACCCTCGGTTTGAATTTGTTTGCCCTACAGAGCTATTTTTAGTTGTAGATTTTGCGGTCTCGGTAGCTACGGAAATGATCGGAACTCCATTCTTTTCATTTTGTGACAGCTTGGCTAAATTGACGAGGATATCTCGGAAACTTGCGTTGCGATTCATAGACAAGATGTTTGTAACGTTGTTCACCACGGTCGGTTGCTTCTTTGAATTCCTTTTTCTGCTTTCATTTCCTGCGGTAGTACCATCATCGGGATTCTTGGATCTGCAAATCAAACCACTTGATTAAAGTACGGAACAATGGAAACAAAACCTGAGCATATTAACATTACATTTAAATCAATTACCTGTAATCAGCGATAATAGACCTTACTTCCACAATAGCACCTTGGCGTCCTTCCCCTATGACTTTATTGGTAGCACTTGAAGTGCCAGGGGACAACACGGGCGTAACTTGTGACAACGCTTTATTTCTTTCGCACAACTGCTGCAGTGCTAACGAAGCTTGGAAATTTTCACTCTTCACAGCATCACCATCACCCCCAGTTTCTTCGTTTTTGACCTCGACAGTATTCTTCTTTGCTTGGCCATTCAAAATTTTCCTACTCTTCTCGCCGTCTTTGATTTCATTTTCAGTCTTTGTGGTACTAGCCCGAACTTGAGATTCGTCCGGTCCAATTTTATCACTCAAAGCACTAATACGAGCAGTTAACCGTTTCAAGTAGTCTTCATGTTCTTGTATTGCCTCCTCGTCACATAAAGCTTCCACATCCTTCTGTCGCCTATAATACTCGATGGCGAGCTCCTTGAGCTTTTTAAGTTCCAAAATCGCATTCCATTCCCTCTCTTTCGCATTCAACAAAGACCCTAGACTTGCAATTTCCTTTTCCAGCTGCAAAACTTTAGTATTTTCTCCACTTTCAGAATTGTTGCTACTACTAGCTACGCTACTCGCTGCTGTACTTGTTCCAGCTTCCAATAAACTATTTCGAAGTAGTTTGGTTGATGAAGAGCTATTGACACTACTATTGTTTGATTTTGCAACTGTTTTGGAAACTGCTGCTACGCTGTTAAATCCATTCTCCTTCTTGTCCTCTGCTGCTGAAGCTCCATTTCGGCTTGCAGATAGGCACTGACTAAAATTACTTCTTCGTGGTGTAGATTGTTGTTGATTACTACTACTGGGCTTCTTGGTATTGTTACTGCTGCTGTTGTTAGATTCCTGGGTACTTTCCCGGCTTGGGCTCGAGTCTCCACTACTATCACCGGTTTTGGAAGAGCCGTTGCTTTGTAAATTGGCATCAATTCCATTTTGCTTATTGGTGAAACTTTCGTTGGAATTCTGATCATTTTGGTTGAATTCAGAATCTTGACCCTCTTCATCGTTCGTATTGAGATCTCCGTCTTGTTCTTGTTCAACTTTAACTTTCTTGACTGCGTCAGTTGGATGCGAATTGATGTCGTCGTCATCGTCATCCTGCTCCCGGCCTCGTTTCCCGGTCGAACTACTTGTATTAGAATCTTCGTCTCCTAGAGTTTTCGGCTTGGAAATTTGTGCCTCACCGCCTTCCCCAGTTCCTCCGTCTTCATCAAACAACATTTTCAATCTACAAAAAAGCATTGTCATTAGTATAGTCTTTGGCACACCTTTGAATAGTTTACCCTTGTGAACCCTTTGATCAAGCAAGTACCTCGATTATAACTATGAGCCTCAACTTTACAAATCACAATTGTCGACCATGGAAAGTAAATTGGAAACCGAGCGTCAAAATACCACTTTTCTCATTCAACGGCCAGCCAAAAGTTGAAAACTTTCAACACCTTTCAATGTGCACATGTCAGTCGAAAAGTTCAACTTTGTTTTCAACACTTGTTTTCATCCCAATTAAATTTTGTCAACTTGAAACCTCTTTGTTTACCGTTTAACGTCAAAAAACAAAGAATGATTGAGTTGTAAATTACGGCAAAATTCCACCGAATTGTTGTTTTTGTTCTGTCTGTCGCATTCCCTGCATTAAAATACACAGAGACACAGAATGTGTTGAGCGGAGAGAGTCAAGCGACCCGCTCAATCTCGTCTCTTGTTACTTTCGCATACACGCAATATGCACGTTCCGTGTATTTCAATGTCCACCGTCCACTGGCCATTACTTGAGCTTCTTTCGCACCTTTTAAACTCTATGCTTCGCGTCCATTGCGATGACTCGGAGTCGTCATCGGCTGAGGCTGTGCAGTAACGGTCCGAAGCCAGTCAGCGTCACCTTAAACGTTTCACGCCACCACCGCAAGCCGTGCTTGTTCCTTCAACTTTTTAACCAGCTGCAATATCGAATTCAGCAAATCGATATTAGCTGACACTGCAAATGAATCTGCAGAATTGGCTAGAAGATACCCTAATGATTAATGATTCTTCAGCACATTTTTAATTAGTTCCTGAGGTGGTTGAGCTCACTGTCTGTGCATAGTGCTGAATTTAGCTACATGATCAGCGTCAGCTTTTTAACAAGAAGCAAAAGTAAAAATCAATGCCAGTTGACCTGACCTGGATATCGTTTCACTTGGGCGAAATTGAAGGCGTCAGGTTCAGGCTTTGTTAAGCTAAAAGCTGGCACTTGTCCGATTATATCAAAGAAACAACTTGTTTAAAACATTTGAACTGACTTTGACGCTTATGCTCACAAAAGAAGACAGCATTTCGATCTTTGGCTGCCTCGAACATTGGTCCCACGAAACCGTTACTCAAGGCTTTTCATTTACCGATGGTGAAAATCTTGAAATGAGCATCATGAAAGACAGCTCATTTTTTGCGAATTCATGGAATTTTCTTGACGTTGTTATCCTCAAAAAGCATTTTGTTTGACCAAAAGACAGCAGCGCCATCAGTGGCTTAAAGCTTCAAAAACACGATGTTTGGAAATGATGGGCACCATTAGCCATGGCCCAACCATGGGCAACAGCGCTTCAACCATGTGGTCAACCATTTTTTGCAAAACACGGGATCAACCGCGTCTTGTATTGAAAACTGAAAAGTTTTACAGCAAAACAAAAATAGAGTTGAAGGTTTTCAGTTTTGTGACAGTCATAAAAATATCGTCCAAATCAAGTGAAATATGACTCAAACAATCACAAACACTACTTGAAGAAATACTGCTTCTATTTAAAGGCTAAATAGACGACTTTAGAATTTTGTGCCCGAAAGTGTCGGATATCGGCTCACTTTTTAATCATGTCA
>JAQGBJ010003415.1:0-12832 GCA_034698345.1 Sphaeridia pumilis | reverse complement strand
TCTCCACTGCCTCCTGTCAATTCTCATAAACTTTATTGGCAGCTGGATTCTTGACAGCTGATGGCAGCTGGGCCTGAAACGCAATAGAAACTAGTGAAACGAGTCTCATCATCTCCCAACATTCTTTACTCTTTCAATATGTTCGACCGTATTCAAAAAAAAATCTGCTCACGCAAGGGGGCGCTTCTATCAAGCAGCAGGCGAACGAACTCAAGGTATCTAAAAGTCAGTCAAGTCATGCTTAATTCAACATTGTGTGCCTTGTCTTTAATTGAAAAGTCAACATGGTCGACATGCCGCTGGCTGGCGTGACCTTGCAGCTTTCTCTGTCCACCAAACTATAACCTCTGACTTTTCCCGTGTTGGTTTATGCATGAGCCCAGGCGGCAACTTCAAAAGAATTCAATCTTGTCAACATCTCCTAGGCGTCTGTTTGGCCTTCTAGATTGCCTTCCTCGATGCCTCAATAAACAACAAGCTTGAGCAGTTGTTGTCGTCGACTGACTGGCTAACGATCCGAAATGTCTCAACAGCTAATATCAGAGCCTGTGGATTAATTCGCTATCTCAAAAGCTCACCTCGACAACTCGCTGAGCTGAAACCAATTAAATCTTGTATATAAACAAAAAGCCAAGCGGCAGCCATCAAAAACCTTCTTTGGTTGGTGAAACATGAGATGAGAGAGAAAGTATCATCACACCTCATGCAATATTTATTAACGCTTTTGCCAGCGTTTTCGCACTCAAGGCAATCAAACAAGAAATTATAGGCTGCCTTGATTACTGTTACGAGTGACTGATTACACATTACATTAGAGGGGGAAATTTGAATTTCAGATTTGGCGCGCAGCGTCTTGGACGCTGCGCGGACGCTGAGCGCGCGGTTTCCATGTTTTCAATATGAGACCAAGTCTTTGATCATCTCCTCGTTCCAGCTTACAAATAGTGTAAACAAAGTCTCATTAAATGCTAATCGAAGCAATAACGTGTAAATTCCAGCCTCGAATTAATTATGTTAGACTTTGGTGCCGTTTACATTTATTTTTGTTCTCGCGGCAGAATTTACAGATGATGACGAGTTTGGCAGTTTTACCCAAAGCTGAACCGTGCACTCGAAAGGCTTCACTATTCGCCCTTCAACCTGCATCGGATTGACATGACCTCAACGTAATAACTTCTGACATGTCCATCATAGCAAAGCCACCAGTCAACCAACCAAGAACCACCAAAAGCCAAAATAATACCAAAAATATATATCTTTCTCCCATCTACGTCTCGCAGTTTTAGCGTATATTTTCCTTGTTGTTGGTAGAAACAACACGCTATTTTCTATAGTATATCGACACAGAAGTCTGAAAAACAGCGACCACCACGCGATTCCCAAAAGTCCTGCTTTCTTCCTATTCCTACCATTGCATCCATCCATGTCTCTCGCCTGTCAGAATCAATTCAACTCCAAGGGAAAATATACACCGGATTTACATTTGACAGCTGACTTGTTTCTTCGTAGCTTATATAAAAGTTATCAAGTTCTGGACGGGTCGGAATAAACGAGCCATAAGTTAAGCATGTGCTTGCTTTCTCCTCGCCAGACACGAAGGACTACGAAGAATACACCAAGAAGCAACCCATACAAATGTCTCATTCCAATTCAAGCAAATAATCGATATTCGACGACACTCTAGTCAATACTTCGATTACTCGATTCTCACACAACTCACAAGGGGCGGAGGCGACGAAAGAAATGGCGACCAAACGGCCATAACGACTGACCCCTGACTGCTAAATGACCGTCGTTTATAACGCCTTCCCCAACGTTTTTGCCATTTTGCCAATTTCGTTCTCTCTTTCAGCTTATTTGCCCAGCCGGGTTCCAGGATTTCCAACAAATACGAGTAAGCCGAGATTAGCATTTCGGCTTCAACATTCAGTCAGTCAGCTCAAGTCTCCCGATTCCAGATTCGATATCCGATCCACCCAAACTTGAACAACTTGAGCTGCTCAACTTGAGATTGAGACGGCCAACTTGGAGCAAGATTGCTCGACTTTTTTCAAGGAAAATATACTTTGCTTTCCCCATAAATTCACAATCTTCCAACGCAAAATTCTATACTCGTGCCGGCGGAATCCGTACAAAATTGTATAGTACAGACCGGCTGAAATAGCATCAGATGGCTGGGAAACCTGGAGAAAAAACAGCAAGATGTCTTCTTGTTCAACCCAACTTTTTTACTCTCATCCATTCCAATTTCCAAGAAAAACAACATGTATACAGGCTACACACATCCGAGTACTTTCCTCAAGCTTCCTTCCGCTGCTTTTGCTCTAGAAGAACTAGAAGTAGAGGAAGCAGCTTTAAATGTAATTCGTATCCATCAACCTACAAGATTCTAGATTCTAGATTCTAGACTTTGTCTGAGAACTGAAAATCCCGCTCATTTGTCCTCATGTACGCTAGAAGCCTTTGGTCCTCGTTTTCCAGCTTCTACTAGAGCTCGGACACTATCAAACCATCAAAAACAAATTTTAAGATGTATGCATTACACGTGTCACAAAGTCAAAAGTTCTCACACTTTCACTAGATTTACATGCAAGATTTCGAAAATCTTCCTGTTTTCTGACCAGTTTTCTAAGAGATCATAGAACAACTTTAAGCCTTTTTCTAGGCTTAAAAAGAGACAAAGCTTCCTCTTGGACATAAACCCGTCGACGACACTTGTATTACAGCAGCGCAATTTACAGCTTTGGCCAGCTCTGAATTTTTAAATTTCCCGCTCTTCCGACTTGGTACAAAAACGCTGCAACTCTTCTCCTCCTCCCCTATGCTCAACTCACGTTGAATTTTTTAAAAGTGCCGCCATCAGAATTCTCTTTGCTCTTCTTCCCGCTCCGGGCTTTGGACATACTACAAGACTGCAAAACAACTCAACCAAAACGTCCGAGGTTCGGGTCCAAAATGCTCATTACGCAATCACTGCAGTGAAAGTCCCAAGGTGACTTTATATTTCCCAAGTTTATCTACACTACTGCAGTTCTCCATTTTACTTGAGGCTTTTTTTCTTCCTCCTCCACCTGGAACCAGCAAGCACGAACAAGGGCGCCAAAATCTCCGTTGAATTTTCCCGCGCGCGCCAAATTGCTCAGCCTCTGATAATTGTTTTACCCTGTCCTAATCTCCAAATCTCTTAAGAGGCTCTTAATTCCTACTGGATTTTCTATGGGTGCTTGGCCGCGAGCTTAACAAAACTCAAGCTTTCCAATAACTTTAACCAAGTTTGTCAATCTCCAAAAGAAACACCTTGATCCTCATCAACTTTCTCCAGAAACTTACCCACAAAACCCAATAAATTAAAACGCCAAAAATACAAACAAACAACAGCTACCAACCACCAACCCTGACGTTTAATGAATTATCTTCCCTCAACCCAAAATGGAGTGGAGACTTAATAGATATACTTGCTTGGCCCTAGACATCCTTGATTATCATTTCCCTGAAAAAATTCATCTCCGCTTTCTCTTCTCTCTTCTCCTTATCAAGATGAGACAGAAAAAAACCAGGAGAAAAAAAATAAAAACAAGCCACAAAAAAACATACAACATATGCAACCGCCAAAACCCCAACAACAAGTCCCGCCCCCTGCTGGCCTATTTTCCTAATGCATCCAGTAATTAAACATTTGTTGGCATGTGGCGCTTGTCCCGGCTGTCTTTTCTCTCCTTCCGTTTCTCGCTCATTTTTCTCCCGTATATTTACTGCATACGCTTGCAGCGCTGTCAGCTCTTTACGGTTCACGGTTTCCGGAAAAGTCAAGGATATCTGGAGGAAGAATGATTTATTTCTATTGCTTTCACTTGATGGAAATCAGGCAATTTACTTTTATCCTGCAACGGCCATGGATCAATTGGACAGCAGCAGAAAAGTACATTCTTGACTATCGAAAGTTTCGATCCGAAACTTTAAAAATTCCCGCTTTTTCTCCGCTTTTTCCTTCATGTAAAAAGTTATCCTGAAAATCTGTTTTTTTTCAGGGTTCCTGTATTACTTTTCAGTCTCAAACTTATAGATTTCTAGACGCCTTCTAGAATCCGTCTCCTAGAATCTATGAAACTATACTAGATCATCTCTTTTTATATTTATACACCTTCAATCAACGAGATCCTTCTATTCATAAAGTTGATGGACCGGAAAATCTGATGATCAATTCAATTTCCATCAATCCTCTCTTCTAGATTTCTAGATTCTAGTTTCTAGTTTCTAGCCCAAATATACATCTTCTCTCGTTCTTTGGTTCTCCTCCACATTTTAGACTCGTGCCATTAAAAACTGTAGGGGTCATTAAAAAGCGTGAAAGTTTCAAGGCCTTCCAGGCAGCAAACAGAATTTCATACCCGGCGCGACAAAATAAAAGAATCATTGTCTCCGTCATCTCTCCGTTAACGACGCCATAACCCGCCCGCGCGGGCCAAACAAGCGTCGAAATTCAAACGCTCCCAGCTTAACTCTAGATATCCTTGCTACCCTTTGGTTGAGCCTTATGACACTTGCAAATCCTCGCACGCACCACCGCCGTAATCTCCAGTCACATTAGAGGTGCGACTTCCAGCTGTTTTATCATCACATGAGTGGATACACAGACACACACGTTTCAACAGCGCTTCGTATACGCTTCAACAGGCAAAACCCACATAAAACTGCACACGCTTCTACGCTTTTCCAGCTCCAACAATAGTCATACAAAATATCACATTTCTATTGACTTTCTCCAGGAGAAAGTTGCGGAGAATGTAAAATTTCAACCCTTGGAGAAACGCTTTCTCTCCAGCGACAAACCACAATGACGACACACATATACGACGACGGCTTAACCCAGCAGCATTGCTTCCCGCTGGGAACAAAAACATTCAAAAAGACGTGGCTTTTCGTAAATGTAATGAAGAATCCGTTTGCCATTTTGCCATTTTCACCAAACCGCCAATTAACCCAGGAACAGAGAATGGAAAGAGAAACGCTTCAGCGAGCAAACCACAAAAGTGTTATGTTTTCGGAGACACAAAAGATATTGCAAAGCGGGGAAAAGAAAATTTCATATGCACAATAATTCCCGCGCATTATCATAAAGCGCGGGAAATAAGAGCGTTATTTGAATGTAAGCAACGTATGCAAGCATGAGACACATATTGCTTTCGCTCAACCGTGAGCAAGTTTTGTCATTTGTCCTTTAGTGTTATGATAACGTATGTTTATTGCTTACGCTTGAGAGCGCGCGCGCCGCGCGCGCGCTCGCAAATTTTTTATGGGGTTTATGATAGCGTTTGGAGATGAGGATGTTCGCACCTTGTGTTCTTGAAATGTGCATATAAATGTATTTAGAAACATGAGCCGATATCAGCTTGAGAAAGAGACAAGTAAGCCGAGACGCCCGAGAGATTTCTCTGGGGAAAAGTTTGTCAGGCGGATAAATAGCCGGCAAAGTTACTTCTCTGGCGTACTTCTTCCATAGTAAATAAGTCCGACTGATACGTCGCATTTCTGTATTTGTTTTTCCTTGGGCCAATTACAAATAAGCGAGTTAGTGTCGCGACTTGGGGTTCCATCCAAAGCCTTTGGTGACTTAAGCTATGTGTTACTAACGAAGAGACAATAATATTCCGACTAGTGACAAATTTCCTTCACAAGCTACCTCTTTCCAATAGGCTTGGAAACCCCAGCGGACCAATTTTGAACGGATGCCATATCTCGAGTCAAGTCCAATGAGCAAAGAACTAGTGTACAGTGGTCCAAATTGCCCAAATTGCTCAACTTGTGCGCGCTATTATACACATGGCAATTTTATGACTTTCCTTTTACAAGTATATGGCTACGCTTCCCGGTTCAAAGAGAAAAAGTTTTACAGTTCAAAGGGCCAAGTTCCATTCGAGTAACTATGCCGCTACACATAATTCGCCCGAGGATTTACGAGTTTGATAGTTTTAAAAAGGGGGGGTTATGTATGGCACATGTCCGCACTAATTTAGCAAAAGGTTTGAATTTTTTAAAAAGCTTGATTTCCCCGCCACTAGGATTTTAAATTTACCGCCGAATCCCCTCTGGAAGATACGCAAAATTTGAATTTCCCGCCAAAATAGGCTTACTTACCGAAGTCTCTGGCCGATCCGGAGCAATTTCAATCTTGACCCGCCCCACGCACCCATCGGACAACTTGGACACTAGAACCTTTTTGGGTTCTCGGCTCACTTTGAGCAGCGACTTGCTCAACGTCGGTTGGACACCTGGTCCACCGTACATGCACGTAATCATCATTTTTGTGTTGTCCAACCGCAAGTTTTTCAAAAAAATTTAGACACTAGTCAACCAAAATCCCCTGTTTTCGGGCACATGTCAAAACTTTGTTTTTCAGGGCAAACTCATTCTTTGCTAACTAAAAGAGTACTTTCGTCCTTCAAAAAAGTTGTACCGGAAGTCAACTCTCCTGACAACAAATTCGCTTACTTGCTCTTTTCCCTGGAACTTGGTAACACAAACAATTTTTATGTCTTTTCCAAAAACTTTTACATTTTTCTTTGTTTACTACCAGTTCCTCCTCTTTAGGGATTAAACCAACAAACTCTTGCAAATTCAAGACTACCCGAAAACCCCTCTTGTGTCGGCTAACTCGCACGCACTCTTGTCCCTTAAGCCCGCGTCTAATTTCCTCCCGTGTACACACAACACATTTGCACACATGTACTTGTTCATGTACTGACTGACAAGAGAGATGTCACAGATGCGCCAATTCACCCGAGACTTCCACGACTCAAGTTAGCCAATCTCCCGACACCGTTTCGAACACATGGTGACAAGAGTTAATCAAGACCACCGGATCCCACAAAGTGACGACACCAAAATTTAATCAAGTCCAATCATAATACACATCCGCTATCCTTGTTTGTCTTTCAAACTTTTTCTACTCAAGTGATCCGATTTCCGATTCGATTGTTTACCCGCACTTTTTTATCAACAGTACCCGGCGAATCTCTTGTTCCAGGTACCTTTCTCCAGCAACTCCACAAAAATCACTACCCTTCCAGCACCACTTCTCCCGGGCAACTGTAGGTTCCCGGCTGGAACTCTTCCTATTATTCCCAGCTTTCTCTCGCTTTCTCCAGCTGGTCTCCCTGAATTTCCACCCTCCTCGACTTCTCCAGACTTTCCAAGGAAACCCGCTTTTTCTCCAGCTACAAACCAACTTTCTTCCACTTACACACTTGATGTATGTTCACTCTCTTTCGCACGGCTTCTTCTTCGCCTTCTTGTCCAGAACTCCAGGACCTTGCTTTACTTACTATTTTCTGTTCACTTCCTTGTTGAGCGCTTTTCCAGTCAACCGGAACTTGGAAAACAAGTCGTCCAAAAAGTCATAAGCCATGCACTACAATGGTTACAAATGCATTTTCTACAATTTACTTCCCTGCCTTCTAGATTCTAGATTCTAGAATTTCTAGATTCGTCAGAAATTTTAGCCTTTGAATATTCAACATTTGCTTGCTAACCCTTGTCCTAACAAGAGCTTCTTCATTCATTATCAACAAGGCAGCTTTCTATGATTCTAGAAACGCTAGATTCTAGAATTCAGACCAACAAATTTTCCATATATATTTCCTATTCACCAACCCAATTTCGCAACCCTTGTAAATTCATTACTTGTCTACCTGCCTTCCTGCAGCGCAGCAGTTGTACGCTTTTGGACCTTTGTCGCTTCCAGCGCTTCCAGCGTTTATTATTGTTCTCCACTTCATCTGCACACTCCAACTTCTCGACACAAACATTCAAAATTTCCTACTGGTTACATGCCCACAAGGCTTGCGAAGGAAAACTCGCGTTTCACCCAACTCATGTATATTCGCTGACATGAAACAATAATTTCCCGGAAATTAAACGACACCATGAATATGCCATCCCACCGAATAACAAATGATATTCAAGCATTAATTCGCTATCTGCTTGTGGCGCACTCTGGCGGACAGGTGCGCTTACGCAATTCCAACCAGCAGTAAAAATACATTACGTCATTCAGCGAGTACATGAGCCATTGTCGATTGCATGCAAAACTATATATACGTAAGTAAACTGTATCGATCGATGGATGGGCGAAATTGCAATATGCGATGATAAACAAGGAGAAGCGTCGGTAAGCGCTGCTGCTATCGAAGACTATGGAAAACAGCTGTGCAAGCAAATGGCAAACTACTATTTCACATGGAAACATGTATAATAGTTTTCTTGCAAAATACTGAAAACAGCCGGTCTCGATATTATTATTCCGATGGATTTTCTTGGAACATTGCACGACCATGTTTTTGCACGACGACGCTTTTGTTCCAGCTGCTGCTGTAGCAAGCAAAAAGTTGAATTTCCAAAAAGCTATAGCTAAGGTCCGCAGTAATAATTTACCATTCAATTAGACAGATTTACAGCTTCTTGAATTTCCTTGATATGTGTAGTAGTAAAAGGGAAAGAGAGGAGGAGGACGTGATGGAATTTCAAAATGTAATGGTTTTGTATATGAATTCTAGGGGAGATTTGTGAGGAATTTCCAGCTAATTTCCTACCAGTTTAAATGCGCATACACAATTTTTATGGAATTGCAAGATTTTATCCTCCTGACCTTTCTCAATGCAACGTGCGAAAGAGTAAAGACAGATGGCGCTGTAGCTGGATTCTATGACAGTTAAGCCACGCCCAGGTCATTTGGGCGCGAAAAGGTCTGGCTGAAGCCATCAAATATACAAGACCAATTTCAAAAATGTGTCACCAGAGGCTCATCAAGTCGTTAGAATCCTGACAGAATTGCTAGAAGAATCTCATCGGCATTTGGATCTCGTTAACGAAATGGCGGGCCAATGGTCATTCGTCCATGTCGCGCTCAAGAAACACTCGTTTCAAAAAGCTAAAGATTTTACAGAGACTTGATTGAAGAGCCAACTTGAGATTTAGAGTACAAGAAAAACAATGAATTCTAAATGAGCGCTACAGCACTCTGAAGGCTGTAAAACGCTTAAACTCGATGGAACGACCATCGAGTGACCGATGGCCGCAGAGTATCTCCAACAATGGAAAAAGATCGAAGAGGCGCTGCGCTGCCAAAATCTAGAGAATACCGTCGAACAATCTGGACGTTGAATCCTACATTTAACATTTATAGCAAAACGGCATTACACAATAGCATAAAAAACGCTTCTAAAAATTTTCCCTCCTTTTTCAAGAGTGACCCACTGGCAACTTTCTTATACAAAATTGTACTGTGAATTCTCCTTTTTTCTCCCGCCAAAAAAGAAACTTTGAGTTTGAACCTAAAAATTGCTCCTACTTGACCATTTCTTTTCCTTTAGATTTTTTCAAGGGCCCTTTTGCCCCTTTTCACTACAGAAAACAAGCCCAATTTCCTCAAGTGCTCCAATCAACATTTTACTTCTCCGCTACAAGTGCTCCGAACTCCGACTAAAATCGCAGCTCATCGTTCACTCGCTTTCTCGCTCCTCTCCAACTTTAGTATGTACATGTTGGTCGCACTTGAGCAACCTCAGAAAAGCTTTTCAAAAAACAAATTACCTTGTTCCTCTTCTTCTTCTTTTTCTTTTTCTTCGACTACTGTTTCAAAATCCACATGAAACATGAAACAAACGCCAATAGCTGCTACATGTATCTCGTTGTTGCCCGTTTTTTTACCCGGATTCCAATCTAAGACTTCCCGCTGACAGCCTTGGATCGACCGAACGAGACAAATAAAACATACATACTTTCCTCGCAATTTTGCAAGAGACAAAATACCCGGGTTTTTTGAATACATAACCGAATTCGGTCAGAGAAAGTAGGAGAAACATCATTTATTTGTCCGCTTCTTCTTCTTCCGATTCCCACAAATAAGCAAATATTGTCAACCTTGTTCCTCTCTTTTACTACTTGGTATTTTCCATGACATTGACAAGCTTTCCTTCGTCGTAACAATTGCTCAGTCAGCATGTCGAACCCTTTTCCTCCAACGACGACAAACGATCCCTCTTGGATCCCTCACAAATGCCAGACATTTCTCCATGTAATTATATACCGTCGATTCAATCAAATTCTACGGGGAATCCACACAAAACCAAGAAAAACCGGCAAGAAACTAACTCAAATATTTGTCGTCCTCGACCAAGAAAATAGCTGACTTGAAGCCCACAAATAAAACTTGTTACGACCGGGACGACATTCATTAGACTTGTTTGTATTCAGTCTGGAGTTTACCCGGGTATTTCAAAAGACTGAAATTTAACAAGAGTTTTTCTCCTCTTGCAATTTACTATTAGCCTTCGAAAGAGTTGACAATCAAAAAGTCGTTCCGACCGAGAACCCGGAACGATTCGAATTTCGCGCTACATCTACGACTTCAACGGTTCGTGTCCAATGATGTATCTGTGGCGGCAGTGAGTACGCTGAATAACTGTCTTTTTTTTGCTCCTACGAATCGCTTTTCTACTACATTTGAAAACACATAGCTCATCGGCTTCTGAAGCGTGCAAAAAATTGTACTTGTTGCCCGAACAAAAAATCCGGGTAGTAACAGCGCAGCGTCAAGCCAACAAAGCGACTGGGACAAACGATGTATTTTTTTCTCATCGTTTGGCTACTGACATTTTCTTGTTGAAAAATCTCAGTCTGTTCTTGCTCTGTTCGTTCCGCTACTCATTCAACCGTCAGCTTCTAACGCTAGAATTCTAGAAACTTGGATGGCAACAAATAGTGATTACGCAAGATTACATTTCCGCAAAAACGTCTTGTTCTCAAGTCAGTCTTGAGTTTGTCAGGTCAGAAATAGCACTTGGAATCTATCTGATGACACTTGACGATTTCCGTATGTGTGTTCTTCAATTAATCGGCGCGGGAATCTGGAAACTGGCGGCAAAAAATTTAAATTTCCCGCCTTCGCTCGCCCAGCTATGATTACAGCACTTCACTTGCTCTTTATAATTCGTCCCTACTGAATACATTAGCAAAGTTTTGTCCAACTACTCACCGCTTGATTGCTCCCCGAATTTAAAAATCAATTACTTCCGCCTCCGCTAAAAACTTTTTCGCTAATCAAGTCGTCAGAGGGCGGGCGTGCTTTTGGCGGGAGGAATTACAAGTAACGAAGGCAAAATTATAAAAAAAGTTTACCCATTACACTTTTGCTATAGTTTGCTCCACAGGAAGTAGAAAATAATTCAGCTTTGGAATCGTCTGGAATAAAAAGGCAGTATTTCAAATACTAATGACTTCCGGATAATCCGGAATCCGGATTATCCGGAATTTCTAAACATCCATCGATCGTAACTGCGGAGTCAGAAGAAAAAAATAGTTGATTGCAAACAGCGCCATCTGTACCACAAGATACATTAGAAAAATCCACGCGAGGTCATCAAGATGTTTCCCGGGAAATTCAAAAAGACAAACCCTTCACTAATTTCCCATCTGGGCTTCCAAGGAAATCTACATCCTAAAATGTACATAATCACCATCGATTGGCAAAAGTTTGTTCTCGACTCTTCTACTTCTCTCTGGAAATTGTTATTCGAGTATCTGTTTCCAAGCCAGACTTTTTTGAACTCTCTCATAATAAGCTTATTTCTTATGTGTCTGACTGGTGAAACTAGTGGATAGAGCCAATTACAAACTGCATTCTTTGTTCGAGGAGAAATACCGGGCGGGGGAAATCCCGCCAAGCTTATGCCACACATACCAAACTAATTTAAAAAGTTTGAAAATATCTCGGGTTCCAGCCTGTGTCCTCCTCGTCGTCTACTACTTGAACTTTTGCAAAACTATAATGACTAAATAGGCTGGATTTGAGATACTAATCTTTCTTCCGCAAATTCCAATTTACTAAACATACGTCTTCTCATTCCAATGCTTATATACTTCAAGTTTCTTTTAGTTCAAAACTAGCTGTGACTGAAACGCGTAAGCAGCTTTAGTATTAAAACTTTTCGAAATCACAGTACAGCAAGATACACAAATCAAGCTAATTTTTGTATTCAAAATATTCTGTTGGCGAATATTTATTTTGGTCGCTTATTACCCAAGGAATTGGAAAGGAAATTAACTGAACTCAACGTTCCCATGAAATTTATTTTGTCCAAACGGCACTTAAGTATAACATAATTTTTCCCGCCATTTTTAAATTTTTATATTTTCAGCTCTAAACCCCCGCTTTAGAACTGACATGCTTCAGTCTTTATTTTGCAGCCCCCTTTTCAGCTGATTGCCATCCTGTTCACCGGTGACAGCCGCTTTTCTTCAAAGACATTGATTTATAACTTTTTGTATTAGTGAGAGCCACAAATACTCATTTAACAGCAAAATATAGTCTCGTAAAACCCCTAGTGAAAACACTAGTGGATTCGATGACTCTTTTGAAACATCCGTTCCATATTACAGCCGTCCGGACGTCCGGACGTGCGTCTGTGTGTCTGTCTGTCCGTCCCAATAATTTCCCCGACACTTGTCATTTATCACAGCTTCCATTTCCGTTAGTCATAACCTGCTTGTTCTGTGGGCACATTTCGCAATAAACACTTTACTGTCTGACTTTCAATTTGCCCCCCAAAACTTTGTTCAAAATTGCCTCTTGGGGCAGGAGTGTCGGATTCCGCCCTTGCCAAAAAACACATTTTCCCAATGAAGCTCCTCTCGTTCATTACTTTCCATTAGCAAACATAGAGGCCATCTTCAAAAACTAAATCAAAGCCACTCGTTACAAACTATAGTAGTTTTCAAACTGCGCGCCCTCCCGCGCCGCGCGCTTCCTTACGGAACAAAGCGCTAGACCCCACGC